>VDFB02178290.1:0-214837 GCA_007258455.2 Sequoia sempervirens | reverse complement strand
AATGCTCTAACACACATTGGAACCACAATTTTTTTGTGGGACGCTAGTGTTGTGTGCTTCTATCTGCTCATTGTGCTCCCATCCTAGAAAATTAAAATTTAGAGAGCTTGAATTATCATATAAATGTCGAAAATGTATGATCCAATTGATAACATTTTATAATTGGAATGTTCTGTATTAGAAGGCTAAAGTGAGGACATGATGCAATGTGAAATTGCAAGGATGTGCAATTTTTGACAATACATAAGGTTGATCTTCGAATACAAGTGTTGAACATTGGTGAGTGAATATTGTGCTTGAAAAGGAAGAAAAACAAGTTGACCCTAACATGAGTTCCACCATCTCCTCCACTAGAAAGAAGAGTGGTCAACATTGTTAAAGAGAAAAATTTACTTTGCGAACTCATCAACAATAAATGAATCTTCCATCAAACTAACTAAATTCACAAGGTTAGATCATTCTAGTGGAAGTTCTGATCCTTTCAACTTTTAGCAATTTTTTATATAAAGCCAACTATGAAAAGAAAGAGTAAGAAAATTTGTAAGACCTCTTATAAGTCTTAAAAACTTGCACTGACTCCATGAGGAATCACTTGTTTTAGTCAATTTTGTTACTTTTGAGAGTGTAGGTTCTTTTGATGTCGGTACTACATCCAATAACCACATTATTACCATGGGGAAACTTGATTGGTTCACTAAATTGGACCCAATTCCATAATGTCTTTCTTATTAGTGTGAATTTTTTTTTTTATCAAACTAGTTAGCTTTTAGCCTACTTAGTAGAGTCTTATTCACACTACACTTAAGCTCACGTAGAGGTTATCTAGACTTTTGTCTCACCTCATGTAGACTCACCAAGCGTCTAAACACTTGCCCATAGAGTCCTACACTTGTTTCATACTTGGAAGGGTAGTCGAAGTTTGAATCCTACCTTCTCACCTCTTCATACTTGCCTTTATAAGCAAGAATCATTTGTACATTTTACAACACATCACATTCTTATGATATTTTCTCATTTTATATATGCTCATTTGTGGATTGTTTTGAGTTTGCAAGCAAATCTTGGCTGCTCCAACATAGTATCATAGAAAGCTTGCAATTCCAATCACTTTATCTCTTGAATTTGTGAGGGTCATGAGCATCAAGTTTGAAACGATGAATTTTGGAACAAAACCAACATTACATTTGCACTCAAGAGGGCCAAGAGATGACTTTTGATATATAACACGAGTATTCAAAGATTTTTTTTGGGTCCAACCATGGGGGATGTCCATAAATCTATACAAACTTGTATGGATCCATACGACCATAATGTCTAGTGTATCATCTTACATTAGCATGGAAATCTATCAACCATCTTTATCTAAGTGCTGCCTTGGCTTATGTGCAATAATTTTAATATTTTTTAATCATTAAAAAGTTACCTTTTTGGTTGTTGGTACAACTACAGGCATCAAGAAATATTCTATTATTTATCAGAATATTTCATCAACATGATGTCATCAGTTTCTTCCCCAAGTTTTCCCCTTCACCATTGGCTTTTTTTGATTTTGGCTCAACTTCAAGAGCCTCGTTCTCGGGCATACAAACTCCTTTTGAGTATTTTTTCATTATGTATAATTTTTCATTCTCCATCTAGTGATATAATTTTTTTTGTAGTATGATGCATGAAGTTTTTTAAAAATTCAGATTCTTAGAGGGCACCCTATACAATTCTCATTTTTGGAACTTTAGAGGGCTTGTTTGGGCTCATACAAACTCCTTTTTGGGTACTACTTTTTTTGAATGTGCATGATTTTTTGAGTTCTACATAATGGCGATGTTAATTTTTATGGGTTGTATTCCAAAATTTTAAATTTTGAGTATGCCTCTTTTGAGTTTTTGTACATCAAATCCACTTTGTGGAATCTATAATGCACTAGAATCAAGTGCCATGTTATTGTATTATTTTAGGGGGGGTCATGCTTTGAATAATTAGGGGTTTTCATTTTCTATTTTTGTCAGTTTTTTGAGGTTTGAAAGGCATACTTGATATATGTCTTCATTATCCACCTCATGCCATAAAATTGTAAGAACTCAAAAAATAAAATAAGTCTGTAAATGCACTCATATAAAGTGCCAAAAAATTGGTGTGTTCCTTAGGGAGGACATTTTGTACTTACATTGAATTATAAAGTGTAATGGGGGGTTATGTAGTGCCTTTATTTTCCATTGCAACAATGGATCCTTGTGGATTTTTCCTCATACATGTGTGCCTTGATGCACACCCTTTTTTTGTTTCTTGTACATCTTTTTGGACCTGATGTTGGGTCTACATTCTTGTGCACACTTTGGTGCTCAATTTCAATTGATCTACCAATTCCACTTCCTTGTTAGCATTAGGGGGGACTGTCATAGTGTTATGCTTCCTTGGTTTTAGTGGAGCAGCGAAGGAACCTCAGTGGATCCAAATGGACTTCAGAACATTTTGGGGGGTCATATAGACCTACTCTTTTTATCTCCCCTATAGGGGAATTGTTTTAGTGGATCATATTTTGTGAGATTCTAGTACTTATGTAGAGTACCGTGATGCACATTTTAGTAGTGTACCATAGGTCACTCATGCATTTTTTGATCATAATCCATAATCATAGTATTATCTGTTGGCCCCACAGTTGCCATTACACCAAAAGGTTGACCTATTAATGCCTGATACAACTACTAGAGTTAACAGATCCACAAGACAAAGTTAGTCCATGTGACAAATCTCAAGGTGAGCGCTGCCCATCTACCAACAATCTCCCCCTTAGTGTTACTCAAGGGGATTCAAACTCGACACCTTTGGTTCTAATACCAATTGTTGGACCCACGATTGTCATTGCACCAAAAGGTCAACTTGTTAATGCCTGATACAACTGCTAGAGTTAATGGATCCATGGGAGGTGGTTAGTCCATGCCACAAATCCCGAGGGGAGTCTAACCATCTTCCAACATTATCTCCATCTTCAATTTTTACAAAGTTTGATTGCCTTTGTCGCATATGTGTATTCATGGTTGAGTAGTGTTTTATATGTTCACTCATGTAATTTTTTGTATTTATTATCTTGATCTATATTTTTTGGAGGTTCATTGATTCCAACAAACACCAGTTCATCTTTGATAGAGTTTACAACTTTGACATGCTTCAAAAGATCTTCATCACCATGTTCATATCTTCATGGGACATCTTTTCAAGAGGTCTTATCCTTCTCTTTCTCTCTTTTGAAGAGGACTTTTGTTCCCATTGAGTTTTCTCTTTTTTCTCCGTTTATGATAAATCATTATTGTACATGAGTTCCTTATCAAGCCTTGTTGCTATGACTCATATTTTTAGTGTTTAGCTTACTCTCTAAGTATTGCTTAAGGGTGGTGTTACTGTGAAAAGAGATATTATCAAACTAGTTAGCTTTTAGCCCATTTTGTAGAGTCTTATTCAAACTACACATAAGCACACTTGGAGGTTATCTATACTTTTGTCTCACCTCATGTAGACTCACCAAGTGTCTCAACACTTGTCCATAAAGTCCTACACTTGTTTCATACTTGGAGGGGTAGATAGAGTTTGAATCCTACATTCTCACCTCTTCATCCTTGGCTTTATAAGAAAGAATCATTTGTACATTTTATAGCACATCACATGCTTATAACATTTTCTCATTTTGCATATGCTCATTTGTGGATTATTTTGAGTTTGCAAGCGGATCTTGGCTGCTCCAACAAGGTATTAGAGCAAGCTTGCAGCTCCAATCCCCTTCTCTCTTGAATTTGTGAGGGTCATGAGCATCAAGTTTCAAACAGTGCATTATGGAACAAAACCAACATCATTGTTGCACTTAAGAGAGCCGAGATACAACTTTTGATATATAACACAAGTATTTGGAGAATTTTGTTTTTTTGTTTTTTTGGGCCCAACCATGGGGGTTGTATGGAGATCCATACAACTTGTATGGATTCATATAGCCATAATGTACAACATATAGTTTTGCATCATCCTAGCAATCTATGCCAATCATCTTTATCTTCGTGTTGTCTTGGCCTTTGTGCAATACTTTTTTATATTTTTGTTTTTTAGTATTTTTAATCATTAAACAATCCTTTTTTTGGTTGTTGGCACAACTGCAGGCATTAGGGAATATTTTTTTATTTATGAGAATATTCCATCAACATGACATCATCATTTTCTTCGGCAAGTTTTCCCCTTCACTATTGGCCTATTTTGATTTTTTGATCAACTTCAGGAGCCTCATTCTCGAGCATACAAACTCTTTTTAACTAATTTTCTTTTTTATTCTACATATCTTTTTGTCCTCTATCTACTGGTATAATATTTTTTTTTAGTATGATGTACGAAGTTTTTTAAAAAATTAGATTCTAAGAGGACACCCTATATAGTTCTTGTTTTTGGAACTTTAGAGGACTTGTTTAGGCTCATACAAATTCCTTTTTGGGTCCATTTTTTTGAACTTGCATAATTTTTTGAGCTCTACGTAGTGGTGATGTTAATTTTTTATGATTGTATTCCAAAATTTTAAATTCCGATTATGTCTCTTTTGAGGTTTGGTACATACAATCCACTGAGAATCTATAATGCACTAAAATAAAGTGCCATGTCATTGTATTATTTCAGGGGGGGTCATGCTCTAACTAATTTGGGTTTTCATTTTTTGTCTTTGTCAATTTTTTGAGGTTTAAAAAACATACTTGATATATGTCTTCATTTTCCACCTCATGACATAAACTTGTAAGAACTAAGAAAAAAAAGGGTCTATAAATGCACTCATATAAAGTACCAAAAAAATGAATGCGTTCCTTAGGGAGGGAATTTTGTACTTACATTGAATTATAAAGTGTAATGGGGCGTTGTGTAGTGCCTTGATTTTCCATCACAGTAATAGATCCTCATGATTCTCACCTCATGTGTGTGTGCCTTAATGCATACTTTTTTTTGTTTCTTGTACATTTTTTGGACTTAATGTTGGGTCTACATTTTTGTGCCCAATTTTAGTTGATTCACCAATTCCACTTCCCTGTCAACATTAAGTGGGGAATTATCACAGTGTTATGCTAATGCTTCCTTGATTTCAGTGGAGTAGTGTAGGAACCTTAGTGGAGCCAAATTAACTTCACAACATTTTGGGGGGTCATACAGGCCTACTCTTTTTATCTCTCCTATGAGGGGATTATTTTAGTGGATCACATTGTGTGAGATTCTAGTACTTATGTTGAGCACCATGATGCATATTTTAGTAGTGTACCACATGTCAGTCATGCATTTGTTGATCACACTTCATTATCATAGAACTATATGCATCTTCAACTTCATAAAGTTTATATTTCCTTTGTGCCATCTGTGTATTCATGGTTGAGTAGTTTACTATATGTTCACTCATGTAATGTTTTGTATCTCTTACCTTGATCTATATTTTTTGGAGGTTCATTGATTCCAACTGACACCAATGTATCTTCGAAAAATTTTACAACTTTTACATACTTCAAGAGTTTTTCATCATCATATTCCTATCTTCATGGCATATCTTTTCAAGAGGTCTTATCCTTCTCTTTCTCTCTTTTGGAGAGGATTTTTTCCCCATTGGGGTTTCTCTTTTTTCTTCATTTGTGAGAGAATTATTGTACACGAGTTCCTTATCAAGCCTTGTTGCTAAGACTCATATTTTTAGTGTTGAGATTACTCCCTAAATATCACTTAAGGGGGTTAGTGTGAAAAGAGATATTATCAAACTATTTAGTTTTCAACTTACTTAGTAGAGTCCTATTTGCACTACACTTAAGCTCATTTAGAGGTTATCTAGACTTCTATCTCACCTCATGTAGACTCACCAAATGTCTCAACACTTGTCCGTAGAGTCCTACACTTGTTTCATAGTTGGAGGGATAGTTAGAGTTTGAATAGACTACCTTCTCACCTCTATTAGATTATTGCCAATAATGTCAAAGCAAGATTGTTGCAAATCTTGACATTGATGTCGAAACGAATAAACAAGATGGTTGAATGTGATCATTAATATCAAATACATATAAGCAAGATTGTGTCAAAGATGTGTGATCTATAAAGACCAAAGGCCACTAATCACTAAACAAAATCAAGAGACTAAGAATACATGCCAAAAAGAAATAAATGATAAATGAAATCAAGAGACCAAGAAGACATAGGAGAGAGAAATAAATATTATGTGGCATGATAATGGCAGTCAATAGAGTCGAGTGCCATAGGGTTGTAGCACCAAAGGAAGGAAGTCCATTTGTCTAAGTTTGTATGTTTATATAAAGAGGAAAATTCCGTGGAACAATGTCAAGTAATAAAGATTTATGATAGTGGAATTGGTGGATTTGACTTGGAAAGATTGAATATGAAGTTTGTATAGAAAATTCAAGTGAATATCATGATGATCACAACCATAGATAATGAGCCAACTTTTGAAGTATTGAGGTGACTGATTCTCATAAAGATGACCGACCACCATAAGAAATCGTCCAATGTAAATATATTACAAAAACCAAAGAAAAATGTAATTAATTTTTAATCACATATATAAAGAGCATCAATCATGTTTAATGGGAGAGCAACATTTAATGAGTTGAGAGGTAGCGATTATCTTATAAAAGAAACAATCTATTTAAAGCAATGATTTCCTTTCAGAAGGCAATGAATGAGAATTATGGAAAAGATAAGAAGATGATAGTAAGAGATATAAATGTTGTTCTGAAATGTGAGGCCTACCCCTATGATACACCTAGTATTTAGACTATTTTGAGTTGTGGTTATTGATTATGCTTAGAGATACTCTTGATGACATGATACTTAGACATTTGAGTTCTTATGATAATTTGACTATGGTATTTAGACATTTGATTTCTTATGATGATTTGATTATGATGCTACATGCTTAGTTAGATGACTATGATGGTTGACCTAAATTTATGCTAATTACTGTGGTTGTTCAATTTGAATTTTGAAATGATGAACAAATGAAATATGTGTTGTGAATAAACCATGTTATAATTTGATGAAATTGAAAATTAAGGTAAAAAGAACTGGATATGATAGGCGAGTAGTGATTTTTCCAGTTATGATATGAGATATATATGTTATGTGAAATTGTAAAACTGGTATATATGAAATGGTAGCACTTCAATTGTTTTGATATATGATTTATTTTGGTGGAAGCTTGTGTATATGAAATAGTGATTCAATTTTATGATTTATTTGGATGAAAACTTTTGTATATGAAGTGGTGATTCGATTGTTTTGATACATGATTTATTGGAAGGATTAACGTATGCATTGAGTGTACAGTTACACTTTCCATGGCCAATGGAAATTGGAGGTGACCTTTGGGAACCCTTAGTGAATTTATCAGTGAAGCCGAACTGTAGTCCATATGGAGGGACTATAGTTCCATTATGTAATGTATTTTTTTGTGATGTTATTTGTAAATGTTTGTAAATTGGTTTTAATTTCCATGTCAATCCATTTAAGTGGTGAGTTGTCCACCCAAGTAGACAAACTCGAATTCAACCTTTAGGACACTTTTTACGAGTTGAAAAGGTAAGTTTTTAAAATGTTTTTTATGGATTTAAGGTCCCTAGGTCAAGTACCTATGGGTTAGGTACATTTTTAGCTTAAAATTTTGAGTCAATTGTATGATTGAGCACCTTTTTTGAGGCCTTAAAGAGGTTTGACGAAAATAAGGTTTTGAGAAGTGGGATGGGGACTAGTCCCTTTCCATTCCCATTTCTCCAAGTTATCTTGGGAGTCCTCCAAGTCCTCACACATAGATGAGTGTGCTTGGGAGGGTGAATGGGTGAGTGACAAGTGTCACTTCCCCATTCAAAAGAAATTCAAATTTGAATTCTATAAGAAAACTAAGAACAAGGGTTTTGGGGGTCTCTTTGGTATTCTTGTTTTTTCTTGAGTTGTGATTTTTCTTGGGGAGCTCTTGGCTTTGGGTTGGGGAGATTGAAGCAAAATCTTGGAAGAAAGACCATTTCATCAAAGTTATTTCTGCAAAAAAATTATTTCTTTCAAGTTCCATGTAAGACCATTTGCTAAGCTAGAGTGGACGAGATTAAAAGTATTATTCTAGGAAATGTAAAATGACAAGATATGAATCTTTTTCTAGTGTGTGAAGTATGTTTAAAAGTTGTGCATGACATTCAATTTGTAACCATTATGTTCAAAAATCTGGCTTCGTGAATATCATAACAAAAAAAGAAAAAAATGAAGTCTCTATTTTCTTTTACTTCTATAGAAAATACTTTATGTGGTTCAAGGAAAGACTATATGAACCTCTGTGATAATACAATATTTTTTTGTATTCTTGAGAAACCCCCTCTGAAATCTATGTAAACTAGTATTTGACATACATTGAATTTTGGTGTATGCATAGGTTGAAATGATATCATTATCTGATAAAAATTTCATTTATTGATATCATATACTACTATGTTGATAAAAGAAAGGACTAAAGTAGTCTCTTGCATTATATATGAGAAAACTTCATTGATTTAGTAGATTTATAGGAATACATTGCTGATTAAGTTCAGAAAAGAAGTAGGGAGGTGCCTATTTACAATGAATAACGAAAGCCTCTATTTTCCCTAAATGTTCTTTTGTGAGATATTATATTTTGGCCCTCGGTAGAATACAACCATAACCTTGCACAAAGTTAGATGCAAAAAAAAAATGGTTTATTAGTATATGAGTTGTGAATCAACATAGGTTAATGTTCCAATGTAATAGAAAAAAAAAAGAGTAATAGAAAAAGGAGAATGGGGGATTAAATTTAAATTAAATTATTATATATTATTGCAAACCTCATAATGAGCCAACCCTCGTGCAGGTGTCGCAACTCAGAGGGAGGTTGTGACCTACTCTAACAGATCCACCACCTCTTCTCCTCATCTCCTTGCCAATGCGTCTAGGTGGTTGAAATCGATGCATACTTGTGGTCTTTGAGAAAATAGACTACCTCCTTGAAAATTTAACAAAAAAATAAAAAATTGAAGTAACCACACAAACCTCTGGTGGTCGACCCCACGCCTCCTCTCCACCAGCATGAGTCGACACTCTCTAGGAAACGTGCTCACCATCGCCCCACATTCAAGCCTCTGTAAATGAAAATAACAAGAAAAATAAATGAATGAAACAAACAAAAGAAAAAGAAATCCAGCATTGAATCTACAGTTTGTTGACCAAAGAGACGATGTTCAACATTGGGAAGTATATGACGAACAAAAAAAAGAAAGAAAAAACATAATAGGGTAACCTTAAGGTGAGTTGGGAAATAGCGTAGCAATTAGGGTTTTTTTTAATTTATCTTTGATATAGCCTTTCACCAACGCGTATTTGAAATGGAGCCCAAATAAAATGAATTCAGCCATATAATCACTTCTAATATTCATGGGCGAGTAATATGCGTGGGTCCCCATAATCTAATGGGGCACATAATAGTTGTTGCTTTAAATGCGTACTGCTATTTAGCCCATCGTAGAAGATTCCATGGAAGTTTGGATAAAATGAAGTAGATCCTCCACTAAGGCATATGTTAAAAAATAAATCGAATGATTTACTTATAAAAATATATATTTACATATATATATATATATATATATATATATATATATATATATAGACAAATCAAACAAGTTTAAAATATAATGTGGTTTTAAGGTTTTCTTATTTCACCTTGTGCACCCTAGCCTATCACTATTGATCTTAGCTTTGGATATGAACTGTAGGATTAAATAGCAAATCATGTGATTCATGCTTAAATGATATTAGTTGTCTAAGGCGTTGCTAATTAAACTATGTTGAAACCTTACGTTTAATTTATCTCCATCTGCTACGTTAGTGTTCACTTTATTCCTTATAAGTGATGTCTATTATTTATATCACCTTACATCCCATGTTTAGTTACTTTTTAAAAATAAAAACAAGAGAATGTATTCCCATTCCTTTAGGAAAGATTCTTTTAATTTAAATAAGAAAATAAGGAGGGATATTAAACACCTAATATTAGGGGTTCTTAAAAAAAAAAGTAGTACTTATATTATTTCTTTCACCCCTTTATATCATTATCTGATAAAAATTTCATTTATTGATGTCATATACTACTATGTTGATAAAAGAAAGGACTAAAGTAGTCTCTTGCATTATATATGAGAAAACTTCATTGATTTAGTAGATTTATAGGAATACATTGTTGATTAAGTTCATAAATGAAGTAGGGAGGTGCCTATTTACAATGAATAATGAAAGCCTCTATTTTCCCTAAATGTTCTTTTGTGAGATATTGTATTTTGGCCCTCGGTAGAATACAACTATAACCTTGCACAAAGTTAGATGCAAAAAAAAATGGTTTATCAGTATATGAGTTGTGAATCAACATAGGTTAATGTTCCAATGTCATAGAAAAAAAAAAAAGAGTAATAGAAAAAGGAGAATGGGGGATTAAATTTAAATTAAATTATTATATATTATTGCAAACCTCATAATGAGCCGACCCTCGTGCAGGTGTCGCAGCTCAGAGGGAGGCTGTGACCTACTCTAACAGATCCACTGCCTCTTCTCCTCATCTCCTTGCCAATGCGTCTAGGTGGTTGAAATCGATGCATACCTGTGGTCTTTGAGAAAATAGACTACCTCTTGAAAATTTAACAAAAAAAAGAAAAAACTGAAGTAACCACACAAACCTCCGGTGGTCGACCCCACGCCTCCTCTCCACTAGCATGAGTCGGAACTCTCGAGGAAACGTGCTCACCATCACCCCACATTCAAGCCTCTGTAAATGAAAATAACAAGAAAAATAAATGAATGAAACAAACAAAAGAAAAAGAAATCCAACATTGAATCTGTAGTTTGTTGACCAAAGAGACGATGTTCAACATTGGGGAGTCTATGACGAACTGTTGGTGTAATTAAATGTCTTGTACCTTGTCCTAGGTCATGATTACACCATAGTTAAGTTTACTTAGGGATCATATAGGAGGTTGTTGGAGATTTTCCACTTTTGGTGGACTTAAAATATCATTACCACATCACTTCCACCTTTTGTGGACACATCATGTGATTATCTCTCCACCTTTTGTGGTGATTATCACATTATCTCTTTCCCACTTTAGGTGGAGTGATAACTTTTCTTAGTTGTCTCATGTCATAAGATTACGACACTTGTCATAATCTTATGCCCTTCTATGTTCTCACTTTGGCTATATAACCAAGGGGTCTCCTATGTACTATAAGCTCATTACATTCTATTCTATTGACAGAATATAGTTTATTCTTGTCACTTGTTTCTCTCTCTCTCTCTCTCTTATGCTTGTGCTTTCTATTAGGCCTCTAGATCTTGGGTGGCTACCTTCATAGCCAATTCTTACATGGTATTAGAGCTATTGGAGTGCCTTTAGTTAGTCATTTGGAGAGATTCTTGAAGGGTTCCATTTTTGGCCTTGTGTTGCAGGTGCATTTTGAGAGCTTGTTGCATCAGATCGGAGCTCACCATTGTGTTCGGAGTGTCTGAGATAGTCAGATTTGCCTTTTGTTTCGTCTTAGTTGGACATCAAAGGCCAAATCTACAAAGGGTTGAAGATCAAAGGTGGTTACCAGATCCAGGAGCTAGCCACCACTTCAGAGCATTTTCAGCCAAAAAGGACCTCGCCATCGTGCTTAGAAGGGCCAAAAACCCTAAGATCGACTGCCAATTCATCCAAATTGGAGCAAGTTGTCCGTCGAGCCAAAATTTTTTTAGCAGACCGGCTGTACGGCCAACCTGCGCAGTCGGTATGATTTATTTTTCAAAAAAAATATTTATTTTTTTTGTGAAAATTCTTTTGTAAAAAATATTATTCAAAAAAAATCAAAAATAAATATTATATTTTCGTAGTTTTTATTTGGTTTTTTATTAAAAAAAAATTAAAATAAAAAATAAAAATATATATTTAAGTCTGCAGACTCGTACCTCTCTTCGTAGAGCCGGTACCGCTGTCGCTGCCACGTAGCAGCTATTCACCACTCCACACGGGCACCGGGCCCCTCTTCCCTGAAACTGGCGGCCAGTCAAAACAGGCAGCGAAAATTCAAAAGTCCGGCAGTCTTCAGTGTTCGGGAATATTCTATCAAATATTCCGACAATCCGCAAAGGAATATTCCATCAAAAATAGCATATATCGGCGAGTTTCTGCGATGGAGGGTGATGGCGTCCATGACGGGCATACGACCGTCAAATTTAACCTAGTGATTTGCTGACGTCAGCACTACGTCAGCTGCTTTTTGAAAATTTAGACCCCCTCACGGATTGAGTTTTCAGTTTTGCAGTTCAACTTCTAAGGCTCATATCTTGGTCATTTTGAGGCCTTTTTCGGTGCAATTTTTTTTGATCTAGGCTAATTTTTCGTGTACTTCGTAGTGGTGCAATTATTTTTTGATTTTGGTGCACAGATTTTCTAGAAAATTGGATTTGTCTCAGGTGTTGCTCGATTGTCACCGTTTTTGCAACTTCCGGGGCTTCGTTCAAGCTCATACGAACTCCTTTTCAGGTGCCATTTTTTTTGAAAGTGCATGATTTTTTTTGAACTTCACAGTGGTGCTATCAGTTTGTAGTAATTGTGATCAGAAATTATATTTTCAGCACTTGGTCATTTTTGGCCTATTTTGGCATTTGTAAAGATAAGATCTCAGTTTGGTCTTTTGTATCAGTCATTTGAGTCTGTTGTAGCCTACTTAAGGCTTTTGTAAAACATTGAAAATCAGAAGCCCACATTGCTTGGCTTGCAAGTGGCCATTGTACACACACTAATTATAAAGTGCCAAATCATCTTTTTTTTGGGGGGGGTTCTTTGATTGAGTGAATTTGGGGGGGTGTCTTGAGTGATTATGCCTCTCTCTCTATCTTTTTCTCTTTCATTTTGCTGCTATGGGTTCTCCTAAGTTTCCTTTGTTAACTCCACATAATTATGCTTCTTGAAAAATTGATGCATGGAGTAAGTTAATGGAAAAAGGATTAACTCATTATATTGATGGAATTGTTGTTGCACCATATGATCCTCAAGCTAATCCTGTTGCTCATTTGGATTGGTTCATTAAAAATACTATGGCTCTTGGAACACTAAGGAAATATGTATCAAAAGATCTAATCTTTCAAATTGATAAGTGTAAAATAATTAAAGAAGCTTGGGACAAGTTTGGTCAATTGTATGGCCAAGTTGACGAGATTAGAGGTTATCAGCTTGACAATGATCTCACAATGTTAGATCCCAAGAATTTTAATACAATCCAAGACTGTCACTAAGAAAAATAAGCTAAGAGCACAACTTAAGGATTGTGGCATTGATAAGAAGGATGCACAGTTGGTCTACAATTTGTTGGGAAAGCTTCCATCAGAATATGCAACATTTGTTTCTAGCTTCCAAACCCATCGCTTGACAGTAGGTAGTTCTTTCACTATGCCTACATTTGATGCTTTTACAGAAATGTTGATGTTAGAGCAAGCAAAGTTGATAAGCATGGGGATTCTCAAGTCTTCAAAGTCCAAGGCTTTGGTGGCTAATCAATGGAATCAAGGGACTCAAGGAAAGGGTTCCAATAAGAAGCAGAAGCAATCTTCACAAGGAGAGAACCAAAAATCTACTTCTCCACAACAAAGCTCAACTTCATCTTCTTCAAAGAAGTACAATAATTCAAGCAAGAGGGGGAAACCAACATGTGCATATTGCAAAAGGATTGGTCATGATGAGCATCGTTGTCATGTTAAGCAAATTGATGAGTTGAAACACATCCTTAAGAAGAACAACATCAACTTGCCAGCTGCATATCAAGAGGACTCATCTCCTTCCTCTTCTTCTAAGGGAAAAGGAACAACTCTCATGGCAACAACATCTAGCTCATCACCTTCTTCATCATCTCAACATGAGAAACATAAGGGGCAAGCATTTCTTGCAGTTGCAGATTCCAATACAGATCAATGGATCCTTTATTCAGGAGCTTCGTATCATATGACTTCGTCCAAGGATATGTACTCTTCATTTGATTCTTGTTCATCACCACCCATTTTGATGGCCAACAACACTTCTTTGGCAGTTTGTGGGAAGGGTTCTATTGATGTTGAAGGTGGAGCATTTAATGATGTTCTATGTGTGCCTACTTTGTCAAGGAATATCCTCTCCATCTATCAGATTACACATAGTGGTTCAGGGAAGAGTGTAGAGATCACACCAGATTCTGTCATTGTTCAGGATTTGCATAGCAGGGCTCTTGTTGCAGTTGGGGAGGTTGATCATCATTCTCGGTTCTACACCTCATATTTTGCTCCTATTGATGATTCGGTTCACCCTAGTGTGGACACACTTGAGGAGATTGATTATGGTTACTTGAATCTTGGAGTTCTTTCTACTCCTGAGGTTCTTGAGCCTATTGTTGATACTCCATCTTCTACATTGACTGATGCACTTGATGATACTTGTGTTCTGATAGTTTCAGTACCTTGTGATTCAGTGCAACAGTGCATACCTTGTCTTCCAGCAACAGCTTCATGGGATGACTACTTGATAGACATTGGCAACTTGTTTGTGGAATCCTACATTGCAGATTTGGGAGACACATTTGATTACTTACATCTTCTCTTTGATGAAGGTGATTCTTCTTCAATTGTTGGGAGGGAACACTCTGACCCTCCTCTACATGATCAGTCTTTCAAGGTTGATGTGATTGTGGATGCATCTTTACAACAGTTGGAGGAGGCCACTTTCTCTTTTGAGGAGACATTGTCTTTGAAGTATGTTCTACCTTCATCCTTGCTAGATCTTGAGTTGTCTTTTTCAACATATGAGAGGGTTGTTGGAAAGGGGTTCTCATAGGTTCTAGGAAGTGACTACACTATTGCAGCTTCACATGGTTTGGGGAAGGCATCTTTCAGCATCAACACAGGGACATTTGAGCAGCTTTCAGAGACTTCTTACATTTTGAGGGTTCTTCCTTCTTCACTTGTGGATTGGGGAGACTTCATTCATACACCTTTGGTATTGTTTCTTCCTAAGGGGAGGAACGTTGTTCGACAGTTTTGGAGTAGATTCTTCATTCCTTCTCGAGCATCTTCCATGGGTGATCATTGTACATTGAGGGGGGGCTACCTTGTCTCTCTTCTTCTCTTGTATGGGGGGGACTTTTTCCTCACATGGGGTTTTTTCCTTCTCATGCCTTGTTCATAGGCTTTTGTATCTCATCTCTCTTTTGGGGGGTAGTTTTTTCCCATTGGGTTTTTCTATCTTTACTCCACTTGTGAGAGATTTCATTGCATTTGTACATGGGTACCTAACATGGCCTAGTAGCTGGACCCATCTTGCCTTGTTTGTATTTGTGTACATTCTCCCTAAGTTGCTCTTAAGGGGGGTGTTGGTGTAATTAAATGTCTTGTACCTTGTCCTAGGTCATGATTACACCATAGTTAAGTTTACTTAGGGACCACATAGGAGGTTGTTGGAGATTTTCCACTTTTGGTGGACTTGACATGTCATTACCACATCACTTCCACCTTTTGTGGACACATCATGTGATTATCTCTCCACCTTTTGTGGTGATTATCACATTATCTCTTTCCCACTTTAGGTGGAGTGATAACTTTTCCTAGTTGTCTCATGTCATAAGATTACGACACTTGTCATAATCTTATGCCTTTCTATGTTCTCACCTTGGCTATATAACCAAGGGGTCTCCTATGTACTATAAGCACATTACATTCTATTCTATTGATAGAATACAGTTTATTCTTGTCACTTGTTTCTCTCTCTCTCTCTTATGCTTGTGCTTTCTATTAGGCCTCTAGATCTTGGGTGGCTACCTTCATAGCCAATTCTTACACAAACAAAAAAAAAGAAGAAAAAACACAGTAGGGTAACCTTAAGGTGAGTTGGGAAATAGCGTAGCAATTAGGGTTTTTTTAATTTATCTTTGATATAGCCTTTCACCAACGCGTATTCGAAATGGAGCCCAAATAAAATGATTTCAGCCATATAATCACTTCTAATATTCATGGGCGAGTAATGTGCGTGGGTCCCCATAATCTAATGGGGCACATAATAGTTGTTGCTTTAAATGCATACTGCTATTTAGCCCATCGTAGAAGATTCCATGGAAGTTTGGATAAAATGAATTAGATCCTCCACTAAGGCATATGTTAAAAATAAATCGAATGATTTACTCTTATATATATATATATATATATATATATATATATATATATATATAGACAAATCAAACAAGTTTAAAATATAATATGGTTTTAAGGTTTTCTTATTTCACCTTGTGCACCCTAGCCTATTGCTATTGATCTTAGCTTTGGATATGAACTGGAGGATTAAATAGCAAATCACATGATTCATGTTTAAATGATATTAGTTATGTCTAAGACGTTGCTAATTAAATTATGTTGAAAACTTACCTTTAATTTATCTCCATCTGCTACGTTAGTGTTCACTTTATTCCTTATAAGTGATGTCTATTATTTAAATCACCTTACATCCCATGTTTAGTTACTTTTTAAAAATAAAAACAAGGGAATGTATTCCCATTCCTTTAGGAAAGATTCTTTTAATTTAAATAAGAAAATAAGGAGGGATATTAAACACCTAATATTAGGGGTTCTTAAAAAAAGAGTAATATTATTTCTTTCACCCTTTTAAGGATATTACAAATTAGTAATATGTAAATGTAAGGAAATTTTAAATGTATTTATTTGTATTTAATCTTTAAATTTTTAAGTTTACTCCTAGAGTATATATATATATATATATATATATAATTAAATTAATAATAATTTAACAGAGGATAATAATAAATTAATTAAAAATGGGAATTTAATAATTAGCACGTCGTTTATGAATATTTAAATTATTTTGAAATGTTCTATATGGCCTTCAACAATATTGTCAAGATGGCTAAATAGGGTAGGGAAAACAAGTAAATAATGTTTGGCTAATTGATCTTTAGGGTTTCTAGTAAATCAAATGGATAATATAATTTATATACTTTCCATGTGGGAGCCCATACCATGGAGGTCTAACAAGGACAATAACTATTTTTGAAACGTGAGCATCAACTTTTGGTTGGTAGTTAAGAGTCTTGTAAGCCCTATGTTTGGAGTCAATCCAAAATCATTTTCATTTCCTTACCCCCCCCTCGAGTGACGTGTCAATGATGATGTTGCACAGGCAACGTCACCCAATGCGCATTGCATATACCGTGCACATGCATGGTTGTTAAATGTTAGTATAATGAATTATTGTTCAAAAAAATAAAATAAAAAATTGTTAGTTGCATTTTTTCCCTAGTGTAAATTATGGGCATTACATGAAAGAAGAGTTTATAGTAATTTTGTGTGAATAATTCATGCAAAGATATAAGAAAAAATTATGTAGAAATAGAAGAGGGTTTATGGCAGATCTATAGATAAGATTATAAGTAGATTTGTAGAGAAGAACTTGTTGATTTGAATGTGATTATTCATTATCCATTTAAGAGAACATTCACAAGAAGATAATGATCTTGTTGCATAGACGATTGGTGCCTTAACAAGAGATTAGTGTCTCTTACTAGGTTGGTGCTCAGTTGTGGGGATTGGTGTCTATAGTGGGTTGGTGCCTGTAAATTCTACAAGTGGGGATTGGTGTCTCCAATGGGTTGATGGTTACAAATTGTATAAGAGGGGATTGTAGAAGTTGAAAAACCAACTTCACAGTCCCCAAGAATCACCTGCAAGTAATCACCTATCGCATGCAACATATATTTAGAACAAAAAAGAAAAGATGTTCTATAAACCCTTAGAGCAAATTTGAACAAGCAAAAATCAGAATAATGATTATTGATAGTAAATGTTTTACAAATAATACAAAAGCCTTAAAAAAGGCAATCATGCACAACCCTAATCTTATCTTGAGCAAAAAGACATCTCAACAAGATAAGGATAATAATTAACCTAGGAAATAAAATATGCCTAAGTAAACTTATGATAAAGTGTAATTAAATAATTAATTTCACCAACAGGGATTGGTGTCTCCTATAGGTTGATGCCTATGAAAATTATAAGAGTTTTATATAAACAATATTTTTCCATGTTTTTATCTTGTAAGAGTTTCCACATAAATCATGTGTTCTTATTATTGATATTGTGCAAAATTGATGTTATTGTGATTGCTAAGTTGAAAAAATAAAATATTGTATTTTTTGCATATGATTACTTGTGGATTGTTTTAAGTTTGCAAGTAGATCTTGGTTGCTCCAACATTTCTATTGAAACTAAACCTATTACACAAATTCTCTTTGTTTCTTCATCAATGCTCAAATATTATTTTTTCCCTATTAATTTATGAAATATTTTAATAATGTCAAGTTGAATGAGAGCATTTCTTCATATAGTAGTTGTTTTGAGATAGGGTTTTTAGGAAGGTGTCCACTTTACTGTTAATAGATGTACATAGTCTATTTATAGTTGTGCCCACTTTATTCATTGGGTCTATTCTTGGGTATGTATTCTATTGTGCATGGTTTAGCTTCATCCTAGGGTTTTAGGTTGGTTTTTGTAATGATAGATTAGGTTGGTGTTGGTCATAGCTAATAGCCTTTTTGTATTCTAATCATATATAGAGTTTGACTATAGCTTTTGTACTTGATATATTATATTAACATAATGAGTGTGGGACCTATCCATGATTTGTCATTTTTAATTTGATTCAATATATTAAATTATTTTATATTGTAGATATTATATTTAATTTCATATAATTTATTTTTAAAATTTGTGATTAATTTGTAAGTGTTAATAATTAATAAAATAATGTGATCATTATAATCAATAACAATTTTAAAAGTATGCAATAAATAATATACTATAAATTTTAATTAAAAATATTAAAAATTTCAAAAAGATTACTAATAAAGCTATTAAAAAGTTATAACTAGTAAAAGAGGTATTTATAAGTATTATTTTGAATTTTGTGATAACACCAAATATTATAGAAAACAATAAATATAATAGTGAATAGTTTTTAAATTATTTAGTAAAAAACATAAAAATATAAATATAAATACATGTGAAATTTAAAATTAATTATCATAATTAAGATCTATGATTCTTATAATAAACAATTATATATATACATATATACATATACAAATATATGTACATACATATATATGTATATACATACATATGTATGTATGTATGTATATATGCATGTATATATATACATATACATGTGTGTGTGTGTATTAAGACTTTTTTGGTTAGTAAACTTGGATTAGCTACTTAGCAACTGTAAAACATATTCAAAGTGCTATATTTTGGTAATTTGTGGTTAGATCTAATAATTCTTTTAGGTTTACCCTTATGATTTCGATATCAAGAACAATTTTGATTTGAACTCAAATTATCTCAAACTAGAAGATCTACAAGTCATTAGGTGTGTACTCCTACATGGTACTTTTTCTTCATCTCTACCATTGTCCAATCCTAGTAACTTGGGGTCCATGTCAGGATTGGTGATATTAATATTGTAATCCTAAGATTATGTATCTTAATTTTAATGGCTTAATAGTTAGTTATTATTTCATCTGTCTCCAAGAATCATGGAAGGGGAACTTGGATGTTGCACAAGAAAATGAAACATTTTTTAAATAATTAAATATTATTTTCTTAGCATTTGGAATATTCTTTGCAAGGTGACATTGAGTAAGGAAGCTTAATTTGATCTATGACAACATTTATAGAAAATTGACATGAAGTGGAAGTGAGTCCACCTATTATGTGTTGGAAGAGGTGTAAGAAAACATCTTTGATTATTGTAAGAAGTTAGTGTCCTTTTTTGGACTTAGAGAATTGTTATTTTGTCTTCTAGTGGGTTGTTTTTGTCCTTTATTAAAATTTGACACTCAAACTCATGATAAAAGTCTTAAAAGCTTTTCAAAATATATTTGTAACTTTGTAACACATCTCATGATGTATATTTTGTAGTAGACTACTTAGCTCAAGGTTTGAGTCTATTGAATTGGAAATGATTTATGGTTTCTTGTAATAACTTTGGCTATAAATTAGAACTTGGATTAGGAGATAACACAAGTTTTTTTGAGGTTGTAGTAGTAATGAAATGTTGCAATAATTAAAAGGGAGAATTTGTAATCATGTAACTCTTTTGAAGGATTAATACAAGCTTGGATTTGTTTAAGTGTAGATCTTTTTCTTTGAAGGGTTTCTCTAAGTATATCTTGTGTTATGGTTTATATATCTTTTATGGTTATTTCTATTTGCATGTGACTTATCATTATTTATGTTCTTAGATGCTTTAAGTTTGTAACACACTTTCACTTGTTAGCTTTATCTTATTTTATATATTTGGTATTGGAGCCATGGTCTGCTTGATAACAAAAAGAGACACATTTCTTGAGTGTGATTATATTTTTTTACTATAGTGAGAGTGTGGTGCGTCTCCTTGTATTTTTAGGTTTAGGGTGATAAGAGATCATTGCTAGCTTATCTTAGTTGGAAATTAAAAAATACAATGGTATAAGGTTTGAGCTTTGGAAGATAATATGGTGGATCTTTTGGAAGAAAGAGATTGATGACTCACCATGAAAAATTAGATAAATCATATAGTCTATCAGAAGAAGAATGGGAAAAAGTAGATAAAATTAAAACACGTGGTACTATTTGTTTGTGCTTATCTGATTCCATTTTATTTAATGTTTCTATTAAAACTATTGCATATAAGTTATGGAATAGAATAAGTGATATATCAAACTAAGAGCCTGAATACTAAGTGGGTTAGTGCAAGATCATGGGGGTTCAAACTAGTCCCCTAAGTGGCAATGAAAATTCAGAAAAACAAAGTTAGGAAACTTGACAAAAAATTTGAATAGGTTATTAACATAATTTAAAAAATATGTAAGAAAAAAACTCATAGCAAATTGAATGTAGTTTCTAGGTTACCAGTCCTTTTTTGGAAAAAAAGTAAATCTGTTTTGCAAAAAAATGAAATTTCAATGTAGTGGTACAAAATTTTTAGGAGAAAGATAAGAAGCAAGTACCACCCTAAGTACAAGAAGAAAATAATTTTTTTTTTGGGAACTTTCAATATATGTGGAGGACACATGCCTGGATGTGTCAGATTTTTTTTGTAATTTTTGTGTATGTAAATAATTAGTTATGTTTTTTTATTAAAACATTTCAAAAGTATTAAAATGTGTTTGTCTGACCACCACAACTTGGTCAAAAATTTATGAAATTCATTTTTTTTAATCCTATAGTATGTGAAGCATAAAATGTGACACATATTTTAGGTTCAAAAAATGTGAAGTAGTTTGCAATTTATAGAAGTTTTTCAATCAGCCTATCAATTAGGACTTTAGTCATAATGTATGTAGAAAATCAATAATAATAATTTCTTAAATTCAAAATAAGGCATATCTTATATTGGTGGATATCTGAATTTTTTTCTATAAACCCTTTTCATTTCATGAAATTTGGATAAAAAAAGTCATTAGCCACAAGGGTGAACTTTGGAAAACTAAGCAAATTTTGTAAACACGCTTTTTGGGTTGACTTTCCAAGTTAGGCAATCTCGAAGCAAATCTCGAGTCTACTAATTTTGTCAGAAAAAATGGATATATGTTGTATTATTTATAATACATAATATTTAATATTTTAATATATACTAATATACTAATATATTATATATATTCTATATTATGTATTATATTATATATTATATTATACTATACTACATATATTTTATATAGTATATTATATATTATATACTATATATATAAAATATTATGTAATATATATTATATAATATATTTAATACATCGTACATATTATATATTATATATTTATTGATGTGCAACCAATTCAAAAGAGAGAGAGGGAGATAGAGAAATACCCGAGAGGGAGGGAGGGAGAGAGAGAGAGGGGGGCAAAGAGAGAAAGAATTGAGAGGGAGAGAGTTGAGAGGGAGAGTGGGAAGGAGAGACTAGAGAGAGAGAGAGTTGAGAGTGAGGGGAGAGAGAGTTGAGAGAGAGAGACCTAAGAGGGAGAGAGAGAGTGTGAGAGACTTGAGAGGTAGAGAGACCTGAGAGGGAGAGATAGTGGGAGAACGACTTGAGAGAGAGTTATTTTCACCTAAAGAGATCTCATCCATGCTGCTTATTTTAATGCGAGGTGAAGAATGCAGTTATTGTATTGTGCCTGCTTATTTTAATGATGCGTAGAAGAGAACCACAAAGGATGTTGGTAAGATTGCAGGCCTCAATGTCATGTGAACAATTATCAAGCCAATGGCCGCAACTATAACTTATGGCTTCCATGATGTATTCACTGGAGAAAGAAGCGCTCTCATCTTCTACTTGGGTGGAGGTACGTTCAATGTGTCAGTGCTTTTTGTTTGAAAGGGTAATATTGTCATCAAGGCTAATAGAGGGGATATGCATATGGGAATTCAAGATTTTGATAACAAAATGCTTAATTATTGTGTGGAAAAGTTCAATACAAAATACAAGTTGGATATCCATAGTAGTGCTAGAGCTAGAGAGGGAGAGAGTAAGATATATAATATATAATATATTATTTATATACTATATAGTATAAAATATATATAATATATAGTATATAGTATATATATTAAATAATACTATATAATATATCATAATATATAATATATTATGATATATTGATATACAATACATATATTGGTTTTATGTGTTATTTGGTTTATAAAAATTGAACACTAATGCATATCCATTATTTACTTGATAGGTTTTGAAGCTTCCCCTATGCATTCATATTAATATATAATATAAACTTTAATAATAATATTAATATATATAATAAATATATTATAAATATATATAATAATATTAATTTAATATATTAATATATATAAGTTAAAAGGGGGAGATAGAGAGAGGTAGAGAGTGGGAGAGAGAGAGGGAGAGAGGGAGAGAGAGGGATAGAGAGAAAGACTTGAGAGGGAGAGAGGGGGAGAGACTTGAGAGAGAGAGGGAGAGAGAGAGGGAGAGGGAGAGAGGGAGAGAGAGAGAGAAAGACTTGAGAGGGAGAGAGAGAGGGAGAGGGAGAGGGAGAGAGGGATACATGAGAGAGAGAGAGTGGGAGATAAAGGGAGAGAGAGAAATCTGAGACCTGGAGAGAGATAGAGAGGGATGGAGAGGGAGTGGGAGGGACCTGAGAGAGAAAGGTATTAATATATAATATAATTTATATACTATATAATATATTAATTTAATATATACCTCAATAATAATATTAATATATATATTATATAAATATATAATAAATATATATCATAATATAATATATTAATAATATGTGCTAATAATAATTCTTAAAACTAAAATAAATGAATATTTTTTTATAACGGATATCCATTTTGTTTTCTATAGGTTAAAAAGATAGAAGCACAAGTAGTGGTAGGTTATATATTGTGCAAAACATAATGGATATCCCTTCATAACGAATATTCATTTACTGGGTTATATAAAAAACAAAAAAGGTGATTGTTTTGAGCATTCCAACGGTCCCCACACTCCTTTTGTCATTGAAATATCATGCTTTCTATCTGTATCAGACAAAATTTAGCTTTTGGGAGATTATTTACACTTAATTAACTTTTACAATCATTTGTGTGTGATTTTTTGTTTGTGCAATGGGGAGTAGTAGTCACCTTAAAAGAAAAGGAAAGAGGAAACTAACATCAAATCAAATTGAAGCATATAGAGGAAAGGATAGTGAAAGTCATAGGAAAAGAAGAAAAGGTATGACAAATACTCAAGTTGAGGCTTCTTCTGCACCATTAAATGTTAATTCAAGTGAAGATGAAATAGAATTTTAAAATATTGAACATCATATTGAAATTGAAAATGAAAATGTTGTTGAAAATGAAATTGTCATTGAAAATGAAAATGTTGTTGAAAATGAAATTGCTATTGAAAATAAAAATGTTAATAACATTGAACTTGAAAATGAAAATGTTGGAATTGTTGTTGAAAACATTGATCACATTGAAAATGTTGAAAATGAACCTTATGTAAAACCTAATTGCATGAGAACCCCTAAATGGTTGCTTGAAATAGATGAGAACATAATAGATAATCTTCAAGGAATTAGGTCACCACGAACTATTTGGTTGTGGGCTACCAATATGTTCAATGAATACTTTTCCGATAAGACATTAATTGGGAAATGCCAATTTTTTGTGCAATTGCTAAAGTCTTATAAAATGAGACCATTATTAAGAAAATTGAAAAAAAAGTAAAAAATATTTTTAATGCTCTAACTTCTATTGGAAAGACTAGTAAGGAAAAAGATAAAAAAGGTTTCTCATAGAGTGATCACAACCTCACTAGTAAGCCATCATTTGAGAAAGACTCGTTTAATGAGACAAACTTGTATTGATTTAAATCTAAATCGTAAAATATTGAATAGAGAAATCTCAAGAAGAGAAAGACTCGATAGTCCTCTTCAAAATGATACGTGGGATTTTAGTGGGAGGATTCCACGTGTTGATAAGAAGCTAATTGATAATGTAAAGATGCAAATTGAACAATTTTGGAACTCTCACTCTACAGTATCACCAAATGTAAAGGATGTTTTAAAGTTACGAATTGGTAATCGAGATCGCACACCATATCCTAAACATTTCTTGGAATGTAGCCAAATAATTTTGTACAAACAATTTTTTCAAGAACATCCAAATTTGTAAATCTCACAAAAGGATTTTGAGTCTTGCAATCCATTTTATTGTGTACCTATTAATGTCCATAATACATGTTGTAAATACCATGTTGAATTTTCAATGTATCATGAATTATTATGTCATATTCTTTCTACTATGCATACTAACAAAATGTTATAGGAATGTCATGCAATGCAACTTCCCAAGTCATCCAGGGACTTGTTAGATTTATTTTTATGTGTTAGAGGTGATGGTTGCTTATTTTATAGAAATGATTATTTAAATGAAACATGTTTACAATGTGGTGGTTTATCAAATTCTGTAATGTGCTTTCATGAGGGAAAAGAACAAGATTTTGGTAACAAGATTGTTGAGAAAAAAAGGTTTGAGACAGCCAAATACACATTGAAGAGTGGAGGTGAAGGTTCTAGATGTGAGTTGGTTACAAGAGAGGTAAGTATTACTAATTTTATTTCTAATTTTAAGAAAAATATTTTCTATAAGTATGCAAGGCATAGCCACAGGTCATAGTGGTTAGAATGAAAATTCAGGATGTGTAAGGACTCTTTACCGATTGTAACTATTGTCTCTATAGTTGATTTTTCTAAAAATTACATATTGCAACCACAAAATGAAGTACAATCACAATATTATAATTCTATTCAAATTGCCATTTTTTTCCACATAACATATAGACATGACCCTAATAGTACAAAAGAGGACATGAATATAATCAGGAAGTACCATTTTTACATGAGTGATGATAGATCTCATTCATCTAAGTTTATACAACATTGTTTTGAATTTTTTTTTGAGTTCTTGCAGGAAAAAGGTATTGCAATGGGTCAACATCTCATTTGGTTAGATAATTGCATAGGGAAATTCAAGAATTCTTGCATGTTTTATTGGTTGAGTAGGATGCATATAGAGAGGGGTGTACCACATATTTAGAGTTTTTTTGAAGTTGGAGATGGAAAAGGTGAGCATGATGGTGTAGGTACATTTGCAAAGAGAGATCTAGTTAAGGAAAAAATGAAGATCGAAGGTGGTGCAACATTCAATGATGCACACTCTATTGTTGATTGGTGTACTTATGCATTATCATGAGGAAGGACACTTGATTCACAACTATGCAGGTTATTTTGGTTGGTTAAGGGGGCACAATGGGAGACAAATTGGAATGTCAAACAATTAGAGATTTTTCAAATATGTGTTCATTTTGAAGCTCATATGCAAGTGTATGGACCTTATGGTCACAATATTTGGCTTGTTTTTGTGAGAATTGTATTAAGTGTGATTGGGATCAATGCAAGTCAAGTGAGTGGGTAGATACATGGATTCCACAGTACCTAACCTGTTTATTTGTACCACAATCCTCTTTAGAAGATGAAATTGAAAGTTCACTTGACTACGATCATCTTTTAGATCTTGTACAACTAGGACATGTCTATGCCTTTGTAGTACTACAAGTGAATGAAGAGGGATCATACTATTGGTTGACACGATGTGTATAGGGAAATAAAAAGCTAAGACAACCGATGACAGATGATGATGGGTTCATGTATCCTATAGGTTCAGTTTATGTTTTTGGAACTTGGTTGCATTACCATTTCATCATCATTTAGGTTATTTAGAATAATATAGATTTGTTATTATAAGTATATTTAGTTGTTGATAAAAAACTTATGATCATACAAGTTCAATTGTTGTTTCCACTTGGTTATAGACATATATGATTAGAAAAAATAGCATACCTACATTTGAAGACTATGAAAAACACAAAACCATTCTCATGTATTTGCACCTTGTCATAGCAACAAATGTTAAGTTATTGAGACATCATGCACTAGACCAAAAATAAGGGAACTATGGAAAATTAGGAGTGTTGGTCATGAAGCATTACTCGATACTTTGAAGGTAAGAGATAACCCTTGAGGCACACTTCAATAGCAAATCATTTGTTGTATGGGATAGATATGATATTGTTCATCTTATTTTCATATTGTTTATCTGCAAAGGTTCATTATTTAGGTTGTTTAAAATCATATAGATTTTTTATTCTAAGAATATTTTCTAATTTGCATTACCATTTCATTATCATTTAAGTTGTTTAGAATAATATAGATTTGTTATTCTAAACATCTTTTCTATTGTGATCATATAGATTTTTCATTCTAAGTATATTGCAATGTTCATAGCATGATGAACAATGGAGTTGTTGCAATAATAGCTAGCTTTGAACCTTTGGCTACAGGTGATATAGGTTGCTATAGGTTCTTTGATTTTCTTTGATTATAATTTAGTTTGTTTAGAATAATATATATTTTTTATTCTAAACATCTTTTTTAGTTTGCATTACCATTTTATTATCATTTAGGTTGTTTAGAATAATATAAATTTGTTATTCTAAGCATCTTTCTATTGTGATCATATAGATTTGTCATTCTAAGTATATTTTAATGTTTTTGGCATGATATACTATGGAGTTGCTGCAACAATAGCTAGCTTTCAACCTTTGGCTACAGGTGCTACAAGTTGCTATAGGTGCTTTTATTTTCTTTGATTATCATTTAGGTTGTTTAGAATAATATAGATTTGTCATTCTAAGTATATTGTGATGTTCTTTGATGATGTTTTTATGTAGTTTAATTGCTATCTTGATGGTTGCTATAGGTGCTTGTCACTCCAAAACGTCAATGTGCTACTGTTGTGGAAGAGTGATGATTATTTGTTTTCAATTATTTTTTTAAATGTCATTCCATAATTTTCAATTTCTATATATTAACATATATAATTTTAATTCTATCAGTTGCATCTCCAAATGAGTGAAGAGATGAGGACTAGTGGTCATATTTGAAAGACAAAAGAATCAACAAAAAATCCATCCAATCGACCACGAAGGAAACATGTGATCTATTTCCTTCCCTTAGTGGGAAATGACTATGTATTAGGGCCATTTGTTGTATGCCTATGTGGAATTTTTTAAATCCTATATTTGATAACAATTATTGAATGATGATATCATACATATTGTGTAAATTGTATCTCAAATGTTGTAGGCATGGGTGTTGATCATGACTTGTGACTTATGACTTACGTGTATTCAAGTGTATACAACTTATGTGTATACTTTGTGACTTATGAGTATTCCAATGTATACTGTATGACTTATGTTTTTTCATGTGTATACTTTGTATTCATGTGTGTACTTCATCACTTAAGTGTATTTGAGTAAATTATTCACTTATTCACATGGAGTAGAAAAAACCCTAAACCCCTTTGCACCTTTACATTGCATTCATCTGACCCCTTTTCCATCAACTAAAACTCGACACCATAGGAAAAAGCCTTAGAGGTATCAAAAACTGGGAGAGTTATTGTAGAGAGGCCCTACAGGATCCTGTAGCCTCAAACAGATTGTTTCTAGGTGACACAGTTTTTGAGTAACAACTTGTCAAAGATTGCTACCTTTTTGCACTTTGGAATCTTAAGGGATTGAGCTGATTGAACATAGCCCAGAATGATTTGATATGTTTGGGTGCAAAATAGGACCATTCCTAGCCTAAATGTACCCATCTAGATGTGTTGAAATAGTCCATTTGGTCACACGAGTTGCAAAATGAAAGTTACACCCCTTTGTAACTTTACACTTTTTCCATCAACTAAAAAGTCCTCACCACTGGAAAATTCCTTCGAGATATCAAAAACTAAGAGAGGTTATTGTAGAGGTTCTCAACGTGATCTTGTATCCTCAGACAAAAAGTTTCTAGGTGACATGATTTTTGAGTAACAACTCATCACAGATTGTTGCCTTTTCACACTTTGGACTCTTAAGGGATTAAGTCGGTTGAACATGGCTCAGAATGATTTGACATGTTTGGGTGCAAAAGAGAACAAAGCCTAGCCTAAAAATATCCATCCAAATGTGTTTGAATAGTCCATTTGGTCACACAAGTTGCAGAACAAAAGTTACACCCCTTTGTAACTTTACGTTGCATCCATATGACACTTTGTCCATCAACTAAAAAGTTGTCACCACTGGAAAATTCCTTCAAGATATCAAAATCTGAGAGAGGTTATTATAGAGGGGCACAACGCAATCTCGTAGTTTTAGACAAAAACTTTCTAAGTATCACAGTTTCTGAGTAACAACTCATCAAAAATTACTGCATTTTTGCAGTTTGGAATCTTAAGGGATTGAGTCAGTTGAACATAGCTCAAAATGATTTGACATGTTTTAGTGTGAAAGAAGACCATTCCTAGCCTAAACATACCCATCTAGATATGTTGGAATAGTCTATTTGGTCACACAAGTTGCAAAATGAAAGTTACACCCCTTTGCAACTTTACATTATATCCATTTGACACTCTTTCCATCAACTGAAAAGTCGTCACCACTGGAAAACAACTTCAAGATATCAAAAACCAAGAGAGATTATTGTAGAGGGGCCCAACACAATCCCATAGCCTTAGAAAAAAAGTTTCTAATTGTTGCAGTTTCTGAATAATAGCTCGTCAAAGATTGTTGCCTTTTTGCAATTTGGACTCTTAAAGGATTGAATTGATTGAACATAGCTTAGAATGATTCGGCCTGATGGGTGTGGAAGAGGACCATTCCTAACTTAAATGTACCCATTCAGACATGTTGGGATAGTTTTTTTGGTCACATGAGTTGCAGAATGAAAATTACAACCCTTTGCAACTTTACACTACATCCATCTAACACTTTTTCCATCAATTGAAAAGTTGTCACCACTGGAAAATTCCTTCAAGATATAAAAAATTGAGAGAGGTTATTGCAGAGAATCCCAATGCAATCCCATAGCCTCAGAAAAAAAGTTTCTAAGTGTCACAGTTTTTGAGTAACAATTCGTCAAAGATTGTTGCCTTTTTGCACTTTGGACTCTTAAGGGATTGAGCTGGTTGAACGTAGCTCAAAATGATTTGTCCTATTTGGGTTTGAAAAAGGACCATTCCTAGCCTAAACGTACCCATACAAACGTGTTGGAACAATCTATTTGGTTGCATGAGTTTCAGAATGAAAGTTACACCCCTTTGCAACTTTACACCGTATCCATCTGACCCTTTTTCCATCAACTAGAAACTCAACACCATAGGAAAACTCCTTAGAGATATCAAAAACCAAGAGAGGTTATTGTAGAGGGTTTTTACATGATCTTATAGTCTTAGACAGATTGTTTCTAGGTGACATGATTTCCAAGTAACAACTCGTCAAAGATTATTGCCTTTTTTCACTTTAGACTCTTAAGGGATATCATTGGTCCAATGTAGCTCAAATTGTTTTGACATGTTTGGGTTTGAAACAAGACCATTCCTAGCCTAAACGTACCCATCCAGATGCGTTGGAACTATTTTTAGAGAAGACTAACCTCTTTTTCATTGATGATAAAATCTTATCTTTTCATTCCTTTTCTAAGTGGTTAGTTTTAGTCTTCAGTTGTTTTGCTTTAATTTCAACACTTAGGACAACAACATCCCTTTGTTTGATAGAGTTTTCAATTCTTAGGAAAAAAAGTTCATTTTTTTCAAATCCACCTATAGCATTATCTCTCACTTTCTATGCTTGCATAAATTCTTACTAAAAAAAAACCTTAATTGTGTTAGGTTGAATGGCATATATGACAACAATTGTGATATAGCAAGTTTGGTGTTGGTCAAGGTTGATTGAATTATATGAAAATATCATATGAGTGCTATTTTTTTTGTGTGAAGTATGCATTATGACTAGTGTGCATGAAGCCCATATGGTATTCCTAGTTTTCTTATTCATGCATTATGGTTTGCAACATTCATTGTTGTGCATTACAATAATAGAAATTGTATTTGGAAGTTCAAATAATATGCATGTCATGGAGTTGTATTTGGTTTGTTTAATGGTTGTATCACACTCATATGGTGTATATATAGTGTTTGTTCATGCATCATGGTTGAATGATGTCTTAATTGTTGATCATGATTATTGTATAGATTTCACATGAACAATCTAATGAGCATGCATATATTGTTCACTTGTAAGGACTTTGTTTGAAGGTTGCATCAAATCCCTATGGTGTACATAATATTCTTGTTAATGTATCATGGTTGAAAGATAGTGATTTTTATTCATGATGATTTTATACCTTTTACATGGTATTAAGCTTGAAGGTTTAATGGAATGAATGTTGCAATGAGTTGTAATGGTTTGAGTGTTTAGCACCATTGAGCGACATTGATTTTTATCAAGATGATTATATTAATTTTGAATGAACACTATAATGACATATATTTCATTAAGCTCTATCCATTTGTTTGAAGTTTTTAATCAATCAAAAGAATCAATTCCATAAGATTTTTAGAAGGTTCTCTTTTTCAGATTTTATGCCTTGTTTATGAGACCACAATTCTTTGAGGCATATTTTCAAACAATTCTTCTCAACATATATTATACAATGCTTCTCATACAATTTTTCATTAATATTAACTTATTTAAAAAAAAAATTAGTTGTCCACTTCAATACAAGAGTTTTAAAAAATAATAATGTCAAATGTAAATTCATTTAAGAGATCTTAAAATCATGTGTATTCTAAAATTGATGTTTGATAAAAATTATTTGGTAGAAATGTATGAAAAATGTGGTACAATAGAAAAGCAGTGAATTTTTTGAAAAAAATCCTCAAAAAAATGTGGTCTTATGGAATGTCATGTATGTGAACCTTAATATGAATGAACTCTAAAATGGATGGATTACCAATTGTAATTCATAAGTTCTATTAAAACGTAATTTTGTTAATCTATAACATGTTATTGATCATAAATTTAAACCATTCTAAAATAATTATACATTCCATTTTGAAAATTTAAAGTAGAAAGACATGCACACGAGGAACAAATTAGATCGAATATCAAATCTTATACATCAAAATGTAGAATAAATGTGTTTGTGCATATACAAATTTGGCATATATGCCTACTTAGAACAAGTTTTACAAATTGTGGCATATATGTCATCTCAAGATCTATCAAACACTAAATACATATCAATCTATATCAAATCCTAATTTTGTGTTGGACCATCAAAATTGAGCCTCCTCGAAGAACTTAGTTGCTCTAAAGCTTCCCGCACAATAATTGTATACACCTAAAATTAGTCAAGAAAATTAATTAATTAAATACCTTGTGGCATATATGTCATCTCAAGATCTATCAAACACTAAATACATATCAATCTATATCAAATCCTAATTTTGTGTTGGACCATCAAAATTGAGCCTCCTCGAAGAACTTAGTTGCTCTAAAGCTTCCCGCACAATAATTGTATACACCTAAAATTAGTCAAGAAAATTAATTAATTAAATGCAAGGTATTTAATTAATAAACCTTTTAATTCATCTACTTATAAATAAATTCTAAATTTATTTATATAGTTCACATTTTCTAAATTATTCTATCTTAAATCATATTCCTCTAATCTCAATTAAATAAACAAATTCAAATAGTTTGTTTTATTTAATTAATATCTTTTTACTAAATTTGAATAATTCCAAATTTAAATTTAGTCACGTATCTACGACTTTTCTTCTTGCCACCTCATCATGTGTCTCATGAATTTAAATATCCTTAATATTTTAATGAGTCTTTTCCTCAACAAATTTTGAAACAAACTTGAGACACTTGGCTCCCTTCCTCCATTTATTCTCTCTCACACTTGGCAAAGTGTTCTATTAAAGGGAACACTCTCCTTTATTCCCTCTAACTTCTTCATTCTCCACTATTCATCTCTCCAACTAAAATCTTGACTGTTGGTTGTTGCCACATCAGAATATGCCTTGGAATTCCTATAAATCCAGCCTCATTCTACAACAAATGGATCCCAACTTTGAGCAATCTTACTCTATAGAAATTTCATTTGAGCATTTGAGAGCATTTAACAATTAGAAATTAGTAGCATTTAGTTTAGCATAATCATGACTTTAATATTAGTTGCATCTTAGTTATCATAGCAGTTTTCATAGAACATTTGCATCATAGTCTTTAGTATCACATCTTTATCATAGCATCATCAATCACATAGTTAATCAATCATGTAGGAATAGATTTCTTGCATCTTCCAACATTATGTTCTTTAGGTTGTCATTCGAAAGGTCATAGTGCATAAAGCAATCTAAGAGCCATTATGATTTAACAAATCCTTGAAGATAGGAAATAATGGGATGACTTTAGGGAATTTTCTTTGTTTCAATTCGATTAGTTTTTTGATTTGAATTCTCTAATACAATGTCTCATTGATTGTGTTGTATCTATTTCTTTTGCATTTATACATTTCAATACTTCACAATACATTTTGGCACCCACCATGGGGGCCTAGCCTCATTTTTATTGACGTTTTCTAGAAAGTTTGTTTATAGATATGGACATGAATTTCTATGTAGCACATCTATGGTTTCTTTTAGCACATATGAGACATCTTTTAGCCCATCCAATCCTTTTTATGATGCATTTGTAGCATCCTTCAGCACATCTAGTCCATTTTATAGTGCATTTAGGGGTTCTTTTAGCGCATTTAGTTGTTCTTTTAACACATTTGGTTATTATTTTAGCGCATTCAATAGTTTTTCTAGCACATATGTGTAATGTTTTGGTGCATATGGTTAATGTTTTAGCACATCTAGTTTACTTCACAAAAATTCAAAATTATGAGAACTGATCAATATTTTTTGTGTTGCAGGGGCTTAATACACTGGTCAAAGACAATTATATCAAACTACTAACAATGTTTGCAAGGGATAGAGTTTTTTTATTGCCTTCTTTTGATTAAATTAGGCACCTAGTTCAATTAGAAGGTTAATGAACCCCTTGTCTATTGTGCTTGTAAAGTGATAGGTGTATGCTCTCCCCTTCACTGGGTGACTAGAATGCTAGACTCACTCTTTAATGTTTTGATAACACCTTTAGAAGGCCTGTCATAGTGGGAAAAATTACTCACCCTATGGTAACGACCTAAGTGGGAACAAATAAAGCCAATTTTTTTGACCCACTATAATCAAAGTGAATTCGAGGAAACTCGCAATTCAACAGTAGTATGCAAGATAACCATCCCGAAATCCTTTGTTCTAAAGGTTGGGAGGTCTTCTGAGGGAGTATATCTATTGCCGCATCGAATGGAAACCCTTACTACAAACCTTAAGTATATAAGACATTTGAGCCAGTCTCTGAACATTTATAATATCATAGTGCAAGGGGAGGGAAGAATCTACCCCCAAGATACTCACCATATAACTATCAGGGATTACTAGACAAACGTGGAGGATTCAACTTTGGTTAAGACCCAAGAAAGGTAAAAAAAAATAGGCACCCTCTAGGGGGTGACATGGCTGTGTGAGATAATATAGTTTTAAGATGTGGGCTATGATATTACGAATGATCCTTGACATTAGAAAAGTGTTTGGTTTGTTTGCTCCCATGTTATACCTGTGGAAATCAAAGGAATCAGACCAAATTCTTGAACATACACTTAATGTTTAGATTGTAGGATGGACACAATTGTTTTACAACTTACTCCTGTGTTTGAAGTCATTTTTCAATAAATAATCCATTTAAGAACACTTAATTCACATAATTCACAAACAAGGAAACCAAGCAAAATTCATTGTTCAGAAGATTATACCCTAGAAACATTCAGATTCATTGATTTAAAAAAAAAAAAACTAGACAAACTGTCAAAACAATGAAACACTTCTAGTTTAGCGCATGCATTCCCTATTCTAGTGCATACACTTCTTTTTCTAGCACATTTGAGTCATTTTACAACACATTTGGTATGTATTATAGTGCATCTAGTGTGTTTTCTAGTGCATCTGTTCTATTTTTTGATGCATTTGCACATCCATTTAGTGCGTTTACCTGATAGTCCAACAAAGAATTAAGTTGAAATCACATTTAGGGGTAGTCTAGCACATCACTAGCTTTATTTAGTGTATTTGACACATATTTCAATGCATCTGAGTCATTTTCCAGCATATTTGAACCATATTCTAGCACATCTAAGGCATCTTTTGGCACATTTAGTCCATCTTTTAGTGCATTGAGTCCATTTTCTGGTGCATCTAGGGGAAATTATAGCACATCTAGTCTATGTTCTAGCACATCTATGCCATCTTTTAGTGCATCCAATAAATTCAAAACTAGAGAGCAGAATTCACCATCTATTCAAGAAATTAAAACTAAAATTCAGAATCTTTTCCAAAATAGAATAATTCCTCAATCACAATAGTGCTTTAAACTTGAAGAAATTAGACTTTTCAAGTGAAATTATCTTAACTAAAATAATATTTACCATCTTAAGGTACCTAAACATCTATCACACCTCTGATTATTAATCTAAGTTTCATCACCAGGATTTGTCATCCTTCATCACAAAACAACAATGTATAATCAAATTTAACTTAGTCTTATCAATAGAAATTTTCATTCTAATTGACTTAGCTATTATCTTTGACACTCTCCAAACAAAGATCCAAGTTTAGTGAAAATTATAGCACTTGTATGCCCATTTTAACAAGATCAAAAAAGCAAAAACTCAAAGAAAAAGAAGCAGAGACTCAAAACACCATGGCTGAAGGTGAAGAAAATCTATTCCACAGATTCCACCAACTTAAAAGTGATGAAATTACTAAGGAAGACATTCAAATAGCTCAACAAGATCCCAAATTCCACAAATTAATGGAGAATATTTTTTAAAAAGATGGGGAAAAGTAATTCTTAATGATAGCTAATCAAGGTATCAAACTTGCACATGATTGGTGTTAATCAATTGAAAGGAGCTCCTAAAAGAATTTAAATTGATCCACCAAACACAAATACCATGGCTGCATTAACTCATCAAATGAAAAATCTCCAACAACAAATTCAAGGCATGCAAAGAGGAACCACAAAAAGATATCTACTATAAGACATTTCCCCATATCCTTTTGATCAAACTATTAACATGATTCCTTTTCCCAAACATTGTGAATTTCCAAAGTATGATAAATACAATGGTAAAACATATCCTATAGATCATGTAAGGGAATTTCAAACCATGAGCCTTGAATTTTCACATGAAGAGACTTACTTGATGAGTTTGTTTCCACGGAGCTTGGGTGGAAAATGCATGGAATGGTTCTCCAAACTTATACTAGATATCAAATCATTTGAAGATCCAGTTAATAAATTCATCACCCAATACTCCTACAACATCCAACACAAGATAACCATGAAATACCTTTGCAATACAAAGAAAAAAAAGGGTGAATCATTCCTTATATTTTTACAAAGATGGAGAAGATTGTTTGCAAGATATGCTCGTCCCATACCTAAAAAGGAAAAGATGGAAATATTCATTGAAAATATAAATGGTGAGATGAGCTATAGACTTGCATTGCAATGTCCGCCTACCTTTGAAAAAAATGATTGAAAATGGAATCAAAATCAAAGAATCCTTGGTCAAAAGAGGAGTCTTGAAATTTTACAATGAAGGAAACAACTTAACAAACTCCTCTAATCATTATAACAACAATGATAAACCAAAAATTTTGCAAAAAAACAAGAATTTTGGTAACAATGATGTTGTAGTTGAAACACAAAATGTAAAACTAGTCTTTAACTTGACAACTGCTGCCTTTAAAAACAACACAAAAAACAACCCAAACAATACTGGATCTAAACCAGCACTATATCAAACATCATCAAATCGAAGAAGATTTACCCCTTTGGGACAGTCACTTGAATGAACATTAAAGGATATTCTTACAACCAAGGTTATAACATTACTAGAGGTATGAGATTGAGAACCAAGAGTTAAACCTTTGTGGTGGAATGATGCACATCATTGTGACTTTCACAAAAATAAGGGCCATAAAGCAAATGACTGCATGTAATTGAAACATTTGGTACAAGATTTGATTGATAGAAAGGAAATATTTGTAGGACCCCAAACAAATGTTGATCATGGAACATTCAAAAATCCTTTACCAAACTACAAAAAGGGGGAATCCTCTCCATCAAACACCAAAGGAAAAAATGTGAACTATGTCTATGATTCTACCATTCTTCATATTGAGGTAGTTGATGATCAAACCCATGACAAGCAAGACTTTATTGCAGCTAATAATCCAATTAATGACATCACAATTGGGCATGAACAAGACTTTGTTATGGTTGATAATCAAAATTATGACATTGCTACAACACCAAATCAAATCAAATTAATGACATCATACCAATAAATCCTATCACAAATGCTACTTCCATTGATAATCAGATTAATGTCATTAAAATCAGAGAAAAACAAGTTTTTCAACTAGTCAATGCAACCACAAGAGGGTGGGAAAAAGTAATATTGAAAGGAGCTGTATCTAAGACACTTGTTTCCCCTGCAACTCAATACAACATAGTTGATCAATTGCAGAACATCCCAACACAAATATCAATATTGGAACTCCTCAACATTTCACCAGCTTACAAAGAAATTCTAGAACAAGCTCTGGTAGCCACCATAGTAAAAAATCATCTGGAAGTTTGTCAATTCCAAGCTATGGTGGGACACTTGACCACATCCCATTTCCTATCATTTTCTGAAAATGATGATGCATCACTCACTCATTCACACAATGCTACCATCCACATTGAGGTTTTAATTTACAAACACCAGGTCAAACATGTTTTAATAGATGGAAGAGCTAGCCTAAATATCTGTACTTTAAAAATTATCCGTGCACTTCGATATTCAGAAAATGTAATTGAAGCTAGAAGAAAAATCACTATAAAAGCCTATGATGATGAAGAGAGATCCTCCCAAGGATTTATAGTGTTACCAATTCAAGTGGGATTGGTTGTAAGGATATAATCTACCAAGTGTTAAACAAGGATTTGACATACAATATATTCTTGGGACATCCTTGGATTCACGAAATGCAAGCAATGCCATCAACATATCACCAGTGCTTGAAATTTCCTTTCAACAAAAAAGAGATTACCATTTTAGCTAATTCCAACAATCCTCAATATTGCAAAACACTTAAAATAGTCCAAGATACTTTCATGCCACATAACAAGGAATCTTCCACTCCTAGTTCATCCAACAATAAAAGACAATTAAATTCCTTGTCAAAGTGGATTGAGAAAAAGGATCAGTCAAAAGATAAGAGTATCTGTGATTCTACTCCATCAAGTAACATAATTTAATTAAATTCTTTGTCAAATTAGGTTGAGGAAAATGTTCAATCAAAATACAAAGGCATTGGTGATTCTACTTCATCAAATCATGAAAGACAACTCAATTCCTTATCAAAACAATTCAAGAAAAAGATCCAATTGAAAGAAAAAGGCACGGGTGAATATTCAATTAGGCAATCATTATGTATTTTATAGTTGCTACCTTCACCAAGATCCTATGGGAAGCCATCCACATCAAGACAACAATCCTTGTAAGGAAATATTAGGTGTGGAACAAACTCTCCTAACGTCAAAACCTTAGGGAAGAATGCAGATATGACTTTAAATTTTGCAATTACAGTTCAATAAGATACACTTGAAAAGAATTAACAAAAAAGAGAAATGAACACATACACAATTGGACACCAGATTTACATGGGAAAACCCGTACGGGAGAAAAACCCACTACACCAAGAAAATCCTCTTTGTATTACAATAAATAATGAATTACATACAAAGATCAATTTCTGATGTCAATTTTACAGCAGCAACATTCATTGATCAATCCTGTCCAGAATAGTAATCTTACAATGCTCTCAGAAGCATCCAATGAATCCACTCAAATTAATACATGTACAATCAAACATAAATCTTCATTACCCAAACCAATCATTGTTAGCCATTACAAAATATATCTCATTATGTTCATGGTTTGTTGATCTTCCACACAAGAACGGTCACAATAGTTCAATTACCAACGGTTCTCCTTCTGCTTCTCTCATTGGTCCAAAATAGACCATGTCGGACAATCGTTCGGTCAAAACGTTCAAAAAAAATCATATGTTGGTGAGACACTAGACCATGTCTCCTTGATGCCAAAATTCCTGAACACATAGCTATCAACAAGACCAAAGGTATCGGTGACACCCTAAGAAGTCAGACTAATAACAAATCAAGTCTCCCCGATATCACAAAGAAAACAACCATCCTTATCCACAAGAGTCACCACCATCGGCAAGAGTCATATTGAATGCAAAACCATCGGCCAAACTCACTCTATTGGTAAGACTTCTCACCGATGTCCATTACAAAACTAGCAGCAAGACCATCAATGTCGCTAAGAGTATTATAGAACCTTTATGTCACACTGATGTTCATCATGCAGAGCCATTGAAGAGATGAGCACTATCGGATAGAGTTCAAACTAAAATCATACCCATCAGCGAGACCACAACCATCGACAGGAGATCATACCGAAATAAAATCTGTCAGTGAGACCAACACTGTTGGAAAGAGCTCATACCAAATGTATAACTATCGACGAGAGAAACATCCATTGGCATGTCGCTCAAAATGTTAACTTCATAACCATTGCAAACAAGTTATGAATTTACCGATCCCTGTGACAAGCCGATACCACTGTTTCCCAGTCAAAGAAAACACAAACTTCATAACTCCCACTGCTATTAGAAAGTTCCCAAATGCTATGACAATGAAGGAAGTCGGTTAATCGAGAAGTTATGAAACTTCCAAACTCTGTGACAAGGTTCTTAATTTACAGAAATCACTGATGTCGTGACAACTAAGGAGACCAATTAGTTGGGAAGTTACAAAACTTTCAAACTCCATGACAAGGTTACAAACTTAGGAACTCTAGTGATCGGCCGACAATGAAGACTTGAATAGAGTTACAAGCCAGCAAGTTGAGGCACAATTTCCAACAATCTCCCACTTGACGAAGACTTATTGGCTTCCTTCAAACTCAAAGTTAATGAAGGTCATGGGCTCCAAGGCCCATCAAACTGGCACACCACCTATACTTGTCTATGCTCACTGGTTTCGTCAATGCATCTGCAACATTTTTCAGAGTATCCACTTTTTCTAAAGAGACCTTTCCATCCTCCACCATATCTTGTACAAAATGATACTGTCCATCAATATGTTTCATCCTAGCATAGAAAGTAGGATTTTTTGCCAAACAAATAGCACTCTGACTATCACAGTAAATTGTAATTTTCCCTGCATCAAACCAGAACACAAACGTTTTAACCAGATTGCTTCTTTATAGGCATGTGTTGTTGCCATGTATTCTGCCTCTGTAGTGGACAAGGCGACTACATCCTGCCGCTTACTCATCCAACTAACTACACCACCATTCATCATGAAAATATATCCACTAGTGCATCTTCTGGTGTCAATGTCCCCTACCCAGTCAGAATCCACATAGCCTCGAACGCTAAGAGTCCTGTGTGATTCAACCAAATTTCCATGGTAACACAAAGCATATTCTAAAGTTCCCTTTAGATATCTAAACACTCTTTTCATAGCATCCCAATGTGTCCTTCCAAGATTTTCCATAAAATGACTAAGTACTCCCACTGCTTGGGAAATGTCCAGCCTTGTACAGACCACTGCATACAGTAAACTACCAACTGCACTAGCATAAGGCACTCTGGTCATGTCCTCTATCTTAGTAGGATATTTTGGACTATCTTCAACAAATAGCTTCGTTCCCCGCAAAACTGGAACAACTAGCTACTTTCACTCAATTGTACAAAATCTCTCCAAAACAATATTAATATATTTACTCTAGCTGAGCCAAATTTTTCTACTCCTATCTCTAGTTATTTCCATTCCCAGAATATACCTGGCTGCACCAAGATCTTTCATTTTGAACTTTGCACACAACTAATATTTTAGATCAGAGATCATTAACTTACTATTGCCTATGAACAACATATCATCAACGTAGAGAGAAATAATAAGAACATGATCATTTTCAGCTTTGAAGTACACATAGTGATCAGATTTCAATCTTACAAATCCCAATGATAGAAAAAAGTGTCAAACTTCTGGTACCACATTCTAGGAGATTTTTTTAATCCATACAAATATTTTTTCAACTTGCAAACCATATTTTCTTTACCTTTTTCCACAAAGTGCTCAGGTTGGGACATATAAATTTCTTCTTCAAGGTCACCATGAAGAAATGTTGTATTCACATCCATCTATTCAACCTCTAAGTCATATGATGCTGCAAGTGACAAAAGAAATCTGATAGACGTCATCTTAGCTATAGGAGAAATTTTTTCTCCATAATCAATTCCCTCTACCTGGGAATACCCCTTTGCAACCAACCTCACCTTATACTTTTCCACACTGCCATCTAGACCTATTTTATTTTTAAATACCCATTTGCAGCCAACAATTTTTTTGCCTTCAAGCAAGGGCACCAAAATCCAAGTATCATTCTTTTCTAATGATACCATTTCTTCATTCATGGATTCCAACCAAGAGTTTGAATAAGACATTCTAAATGCCTCTTTCACAGTCCTAGGCTCATCAGTGCTAGAAATTAAAGCATAGGCACAAGTAGAATCTAACAAAGAAAACCCATACCTATCAAGTTGCTTTCTTTCACATGTTGACCTCCTCACAAGCTAAGGTTGAGGTTGGTCTTCTTCTTCAGAACTCTCAGAACTACTTGAGCTCTCCTCAATTTTAGGTACATTTTGAATTTTCAATTCCTCTTTATCTGGTGTCGGAGGAATTTCAACTACATCTTTTTTATCTTTTGATTTTGTCTCTGACTGCAAATCCAAAGTAGAAGGATTCAGCTCACAAAAAATAACACTTCTATTGTATAGAACCTTCTCTGTATCAGGATTCCAAAGCTTGTATCCTTTTATGCCAATACTATAACCAATAAAAATACATTTAACAACCTTGTTTTCCAATTTAGAGCTTTTTTCATTCGACACATATGCATATGCCTCACAGCCAAAGACACGAATGTGTCTTAGAGAGGGCTTCTTTCCAGACCATGCTTCCAAAGGTGTATTCTCAACAAGAGTGGAATTAGGAGAACAATTTATTAAGTAACATGTTGTTGCAACTGCCTCAACCCAGAACTTATCCTCCAAGCTAGCATTGCTCAACGTACTTCGTGCTCTTTCCATCACTGTCCTGTTGAACCTTTTAGCAACTCCATTTTTTTGTGGAGTGTAGGGTGTAGTTTTATGTCTTTTAATTCCATGATATTCACAGTACCTTTCGAACTCATCAAAACAAAACTCACCACCATTGTCAGTCCTTAAACATTTTATTTTTCTTCCAGTTTGATTTTCCCCAAGGTTTTTAAATTTCTTAAAATGATTGAACACTTCTAATTTACTTTTCAAAAAATAAACAAATTCCCTTGAATAATCATCAATGAACGATACATAATATCTTGATTTAGAAAAAGAAGGAACATTTACTAGACCAAAAAAATCATAATGTATGTAATCAAGTAAACCAGAAGATTTATGAGGACTGGAGAAAAATGAAACACGATGTTATTTACCATATATACAATGTTCACAAAACTCAAATTCAAGGTTACAGTCATCAAGCCCCTCAACCAAGTTTTAATTTTTTAAGGTTTTTAATCCTTTTTCTCCAATGTGGCCTAGCCTATGATGCTAGAGCATAGTCTTTTCTGCTAGAAGTTTAACTTCCATAGAGTTTGCACTATCAGGAACATTTTCCTCCTTTTCTCCATGAGTAGCCTTCTATGACTTTGCAGAGACACTATTGCATTGCACAACAAGTGCATCCAGCTTATACAAGGTACCAATACGAGCACCCCTAGCTAGCACCATTGAGCCTTTAGTCATTTTGTAGCCATTTCTAGAGAATGTGAATTGCACTCCAACATCGTTTAGCTTACTAACAGAAAGTAAATTTTGAGCCAGACCTAGTATATGCATTACATCATTGATTCCCTTCACTCTTCCATCAGGGAATTACATTTTGACTCTTCCATGACCAACTATTTCCAAAGATGAATCGCTTGCCAAATACACCCTTCTTCCATTGTATTTTTCATACTTAGTGAACCAGTCTCTATGAGATGTCATGTGGAAAGATGCTCCAGAATCAATCAGCTAGACATCATCTGATGCCTGAGTTGCCAAGGTTGAAATGAAGGCATCTACATCACTCTGAGAAGAATCATTGTCAGAATTCTTCTTCTTCTTCTTTTTCTCCTCTTTGCAATCCTTTCAGACATGACCAGGCTATCCACAATTCTAGCACTTCACCTTGGACTTCTTACTAGGAGACTTTGATCTCCCCTCTGATTTGGATTTGCACTTCTTGTCCTTCTTCTTGCCTTTTTCTTTTGATCTACCTCTAACAGCAAGAGCGTCCTTCGCCATCTCAAAAGATTTTCTTCTCATCTCTTCTGATAACAAAGAAGAAACAATATCTTCCATCTTAAAAGAGGAAGTAGTACTCCCAATTTTCTATCACCAAGTGATCCCAAGAATCTGGCAAAGAACATAATAGTAGCATACAACGATCTTCTTCATCAATCTTCACACCCACAAATGCTAACTAAGCAATCAACATGTTGAAAGCATTCAAATGATCAACAACAAACGCTCCTTCCTGCATTTTCAAAGAGTACAACTTCTTCCTCAAGAACAACTTATTCACCAAAGACTTGCCCTGATAAATAGATCCCATTCTTTTCCACAAAGAGGATGTTTTCTTTTCTTCATGAAAATTTAGAAGAACAGAGTTTGCTAAACAGAGCCTTATCAACCCCTTTGATTTTTGATCTGCAAGGTCCCAATCCTTTTGCTTCATGCCTGTAGGCTTTGTTCTAGACACAACAAGCCAAAGATCATGGTCAACTAATAGATCTTCCATTTTAAGTTTCCACAACTCAAAATTTTTGCCATTGAATTTCTCAATTTCAAACTTTCCTAACGTGCTTTCCATCTTAATCTATAATTCAAATTACCAGACTTCTACAAGACTCCCACTAAACAGTATTGACACAAAAAACCAAACGTACCCACAAGGATAACATAATTGGCCAGGCTCTGATACCACTTGTAAGGAAATCTTAGGTGCAGAAAAAACTCTCCTAACATCAAAACCTTAGGGAAGAATGTAGATATGACTTTAAATTTTGCAATTACAGTTCAATAAGATACAATTGAAAATAATTAATAGAAAAGAGAAATGAACACATACATAATTGGACACCAGATTTACATGGGAAAACCCTTATGGGAGAAAAACCCACCACACCAAGAAAAGACTCTTTGTATTACAGTAAACAAGAATTACATACAGAGATCAACTTCACTTTCTGATGTAAATTTTACAACAAAAACATTCACTATTCAATCTTGTACAAAATAGTAATCTTACAATGCTCTCAGAAGCATCCTATGAATCCAATAAGATCAATACATGTACAATCAAACATAAATCTTCATTACACAAACTGATCATTGTCATCCATTACAAAATATATCTCATTATGTTCATGGTCTATTGATCTTCCACACAGGAACAGTTGCAATAGTTCAGCTACCAACGGTTCTCCTTCTACTTCTCTCATTGGTCCAAACAAACCATGTTGGACAATCGTTCAGTCAAAATGTAAAAACAAAATTGCATGTTGGTGAGACACCAGACTGTGTCTCCCTGATGCCAAAATGCCTGAACACATAGCTATTAGCAAGACCAAAGGTATCGGCGACACCCTAAGAAGTCAGATCGATAACAAATTGAGTCTCCCTGATATCACAAAGAAAACAACTATCCTTATTAGCAAGAGTCACCACCATTGGCAAGAGTCATATCAAATGCAAAACCATCGGCTAGACTCACTCTATCGGCAAGACTTCTCACCAATGTTCATTGTAGAACTATCGGCAAGACCATCATTGTCGCTAAGAGTCTTATAGAACCTTTATGTCACACCAATGTTCATCATGCAGAGTTGTCAGTGAGACAAGCACTATCGGCTAGAGTTCACACCGAAATCATACCCATCGGTGAGACTACAACCATCAGTAGGAGATCATACCAAAAGAAAATTTGTCGGCGAGACCAACATTGTCAGAAAGAGCTCATACCAAATGTATACCTATTGGTGAGAGAAACATCCATTGGCATGTTGCTCAAAATGTTAACTTCATAACCATTGTATACAAGTTATGAATTTACCGATCCCCATGACAAGCCGATACCACTGTCGCCTAGTCAGAGAAAACACAAACTTTGTAACTCCCATTGCAGTTAGAAAGTTCCCAAATGCTATGACAACAAAGGAAGTCGGTCAGACGGGAAGTTACGAAACTTCCAAACTCTACAACAAGGTTCTTAAGTTACAGAAATCACCAATGCTACGACAACAAAGGAGACCGGCTAGTTGGGAAGTTATGAAACTTCAAAACTATGTGACAAGGTTACAAACTTAGGAACTCCAACGATCGACCAACAATGAAGACTTGAATAGAGATACAAGCCAACTAGTTGAGACACAATTTCAAACAATCCTTACAACCAACCATGCTATTTGATGGTAAGTTTGTAAAAGTAGACAATTTAGTGGATGAATCTGAAGACAAGGAGGTTTTAAATTGGTTGTACAAAGATGAAGAAGCATCACAAGCATCAACTTCCAATGTGCTAACTGAACGATATGGTAAAGGGTTTATAATCCTAGAGAAGATGGGATATGAAGGAAAAGGTCCTATCGACAAAAGAAAAGATGGTATCATAGAACCAATTTAGCCCATCATAATAAATGCCAAGGACAAAACAAGACTAGGATACAAAGAAGAGTGAAAAGAAGAAATGAGGCAATAGTTTGTTGAAAGAATCCTCCAATTGTGAGATAGTTCCAAAATAGATTCCAATGAGTATGAATTGGATTCCCTCTCTAAAGAATCTTGTCATGAAAAAGAAATTGATGTGATACAAAGGTATGCACCAACATGTATGGAGGGACAAAGTTCAGGGTCTAGACCAATTGAATTTGGATCACAACATATTGATGACTCTAGCGGAGATGATCAGACTTCGAGTGAGATAGATCCTTCAAAAGAGTGTAACATCAAAGAGCTCGATATTGCTATTGAACACTTTGATGACGTTTCCATCGTGAAACTCACCTCTTTTGACCTTAATCAATTTGATGATTCCTTTCCATTGGTACACACCGAACTAATTGACTGGGACCAAATCGAGCTACTTGATATCCCCATCTTTCCAAACGATGATGTCATTATGAACTTCCTTTGCTCTGATAATGCTGAAACATGTTCCACCAGTGAATCTCATAATGAAGCTTCAGACAAGGGGAGTGTCAAATCTCTCAGATGCAAAATGAATATAAAAAATTGATCTAATGGTGAAAACTACTTAATGGTAGTTTTAGATCAAGAAAAGTAAAAATAAAGAGCACATCTAATGGTGTAAACCTCTCTGAGGAACTAAAATATGGGAGATTTGACTCTCTTCCCAAATTCCCAAAAACTATCATGAGAGATCTTCAGTACTGGTTGAGCCCACACAATCCATAAACATTGGAGCAGTTGAAATAGTGAAGACCCTACATCTAGCAGCATCCATGACAGAGGAAGAAAAACCAAGCTTCATCAAATTATTTGAAGAGATACAAGTCAACTTTTCTTGGTCCTACACTGACATGCCAGGCATAGATCCAAATCTTATCATGCACCATTTACCCCTACCACATGGAGTTAAGCCAGTGAAGAAAAAATTGACAAAAATGCATCCGCACATCACCCTATTGATAAAATATGAATTGAAGAAATTACTGGATGTAGGATTTATCCATCCAATTGATTATGCTGACTAGATCTCAAACATTGTACCAATTTCAAAACTAGATAATAGCATCAAGATATGTACAAATTTCAGAGATCTTAATAGGTCTTGTCTGAAAGATGACATTCCTTTGCCTAACATTGATATTATTGTGGATTTAACAATATGTCATTTAATGCTATCATTCATGGATGGATTTTTAGGTTATAATCAGATAAAAATAGCACTAGAAGATCAAGAGAAAACTTCTTTCACATGCCCATGGGGTACATTTTGTTGGAACATCATGCCTTTTGGGTTGAAGAATGTTGGGGCTACTTATCAACGTGCGATGACCACTATCTTTCATGACATGATGCACACCTTTATGGAGGACTATGTGGATGACTTGTTAGCAAAATCATACACTATGGAAGGAAATATATAAATCCTAGATAAAATCATTACTAGGCTAGAGAAATTCAATGTGTAGTTAAATCCCAAGAAATGTGTATTTGGCATGACATCAGCTAAAATTTTAGGATATATGGTATCAAATAAAGGAATTGAGGTGGATCTTGCGAAAGTCAAAGCCATCATGGATATGCCTCCTCCCAAAAATATCAGCCAACTTAGATCTTTATAGGGATGATTCCAATCTATTAGAAGGTTCATTGCACAACTGGAAAATAAAACTCATCCTTTTAATCACTTGCTACACAAGAATGTTTCTTTCAAATGGGATGAAAAATGTGGAACAAATTTCAATCAATTGAAGCAGTATTTGATGTCAACACCCATACTTATACCACCAACTAAAGGAAAACCATTATTACTCTACATAGCAACAATAGAGGTATCTTTGGGTGCTCTACTAGCATAGGAAGACTTTGCAAGAAAAGAAAGGGCTATTTATTACATCAATAGAACCTTGAATGGCTATGAAATCAACTACACATTTATTGGAAAAGCTTGTTTTGTGGTAGTATTTGCTACTCAACAACTAAGACACTACATGTTAATCCATACCACCAAACTCATAGAAAAAATTGATCCATTGAAGTATGTACTCAACAAACCTGCCCTAACAAGAAGACTAGCCAAGTGGGTAATGATATTGAGCAAGTTTGACATCTAGTATGTGGAGAGGAAAGCAATCAAGGGACAAGCGATAGCTGATCAACTAGCTGAAGCACCACTACAAGATGATCACCCCATAAACATTGAGTTTCCAGATGCAGATGTCCTTATAGTGTCAACATAATAGTGGATGTTATATTTTGATGGATCTTACATGCAACATGGATCAAGTATAGGAATCCTATTTGTCATGCCTCAGGGACACACCATTCCAAAGTCCTATAGGTTAATGTTTCCTTGTACTAACAACACAACTAAGTAAGAAGCATTGATCATTGGTATGAAGACACTCGTAGAGTGGAAAATCACTGAGTTACAGGTTTATGGAGATTCTCAACTAGTCATAAATCAGGTGAATGATAATTATCAAACAAAATATGATAAATTGATGTTGTACAAAAGAATAGTGGATTGTTTCAAGAAATATTTTGTGGAGATCAAATTTGAGTAGATTCCAAGAGGGGACAACAAAGTTATTGATGCTATGGCCACCATTGCTTCTCTCCTATAGATACCTAAAAAACAAAGCCATTGTGAGTTCATGGTGGAACAACTGTTTAACCCTACCTATGATAACCCTAAATCCCAAGTCATATACCATCTAGTCAATGTTGAATCCTCCATCTATGGCAAGATCTATACCTATCTAAGAGACAATACCCTACCACCGGATCTATCCAAAAACAAGAAATGTAACATTATTCGACAAGTAGCTCAACATACCCTGATAACTGATGTAATTTATCGATTAGGTCTTGATGGTACTCTCCTTCGGTGCCTTGAACGTAATAAAGTTGAAACTGCTTTATGCAAGGTTCATAAAGGGATTTGTGAAACTCATTCAAGTGGACTAACTCTTCTTAAAAAACTCCTCTGCTTGGAGTATTATTGGCCGAATACGGAGGAGTCTTTTCAATTTGTCAAGAAGTGCCAAAAATTTCAAATTCATGGCAACCTCATACATGCATCAACATAGGAGTGTTGATGTGTTTTTTTATGCACTTCTCAACACAGGCGGTGCGTAGGTGCATTACCTCTCTAGAAAGAGAATATTCCACAATCAAATTGTAGAACACTATCACAAGGTATCTAATGTCAAGTCTTGATAGTACTTGGAATATATTAGTTGATTTATGTGATTTTATAGAATCACAAGGTGGACTTACAGATGAGTTAAAAAGCATGGGAAGTTGCGTTTGCAAATACAGTTTCAAAGTGTTGGCAGTGAATGAATAGTGGCTGTCCACTCAAAACAACAAGCTAAAACTCATCAAGTTCATCTGATTTAGTTTCATGGTGATGCTTTGGATCCTACTCTAACCAAGGATTAAAAGAAACAATAAAAGGATAATGGTTAAGAAAGCTATTCCAATCCTAAGCTATGAATGAACAGTAACAATGGTGGCTACTCAAGTAGACAAGCTTCCTAAACTGAGTTTTGTTTGACCAAGAGAAACCTACAGCTACACAAAACCAGTTCAATCTTCTAAGGTCTGATGATTTTCAAATTACACATACACAACATGAACATTCAATTGAACTAGGTTGCAACAATGACAGAAAGAAGCCCAGGCTAACTTTGCATAGCAGCTTGTCATCAACAAGTGCTAAAAGTATGGGCTGGAAGCTCATCAAATACTATAACAACAACACCATCATGATAGTCATTCAAGAAACTAATAAAACTAACATAGAAGGTTGAACCATGCATGCAAGATGAGCAAAATCAAAGGGAACATCCATAAAATCATGCAATGTTGTCTTCTATTGCTACAAATGATTTTTACAATAGCTCTCCAACCCTTAAAAATGAGGGGAAAGCCCCTATTTATAGTTTTCCAAAGCCCAAATGAATGGCTAGGATTGAATTCACAATGAGTGGCCCAGATTTGATTACATTAGGGTTTCACCTACCCCTCATTATCCAACAATTTTAAAATACATCTTTGTCTTTTCCCTATTTTGTCATCTAGTGCTTAGGTGCTATAGCAATTTCATCATTTAGTTGATTTCCCTTTTATTGTAGTTGAAACTCCTTGAAAGTTTCCTTCTTACTTGATGTGTTTGCAGTGTTCTTCCTTTAATCAAACGAGCCCGTTGATGATTGGAATCAATGGATTGGTTGCCCCTGATTCGGATGGACAACTCCCTTATGCTTTCTTCAAGGCCACCCCCTTGTGTTTTTTCACTGACTCCTTGGCACATGCCTTCTTCTAACGCTGACCCTATTGGTGGGTGCTAGGGGGAGAGGTGAACATGAAATGAATGGTGATAGGAGCTATATGCCTTTCCTTGTTCAACTTTCTCAATGGGTCTTTTGACGGACCCATAGTAGACTTCTTGAATACTGCATACATGAAGTTTCGTAAGTGCTTTCTTACACAAATCAAGGAAAACATTAGTAAAATCTTGCAAAATACTTTTTAGATCCATCCATGCATCATCAAAATATCATAATATTCATATTTGGAGCTCATTTGGACCATAAACATTAATGCAGGCCCAAAGTGGGCAGGCAGTGAACAAGGGACAAAAAATTGAAAGGGAAGTTCTTGGACCTCACAAAACATAGCAAAACCAAGATTTTTCAATTATAGCACATGGGAAAAAGGGAAGGAAGAGTGCCCAGAAAAAATTTCTTAAGATTGGACTCATTTGAAAAAACTTGGAAGCTTGGAAGGGGAAAGTTGGAGGGTCACTATTGTTTTAAAAAGTCAATGAGCACACGGCGACCCAGAATGAAAGTCCCAGATGGTGACGGAGGGGTGGAGTCCTGGAAATGGCCACGGAGGGACGGAGTCCTAGAAATGGCCATGGAGGGGGTGGGTCCCAGAGGCTGGGTCGTCGGGGCTCCACGGATGTTCCAAAAATGGAAGGGTTGTGTTCCGAAGGCCAGGTCATCAAGACTCCACAAATGTTCCAAAATGGCCACAGAGGGACAAAGTCCCAGAAATGACTACGGAGGGGCCGAGTCTTGGAGGCCAGGTCACTGGGGCTCCATAGATGTTCCAAAATAGCCACGGAGGGATGGAGTCCTAGAAATGGCCACAGAGGGGTTGGGTTCTGGAGGCCAGGTCACCGAGGCTCCACAAATGTTCCAAAATGACAACAGAGAGATGGAGTCCTGGAAACAGCCATGGAGGGGCCGGGTCCCGAAGGCCAGGTTGCTGGGGCTCCACAGATGTTCCAAAACAACCAAAGGGGGATGAAGTTCCAAAACCACCGAAACTTAATGGAACATTGATGAAACCTTGGTAGATCACTTAGGCACCACAAACACATCCCAAATCCACCAATTTTTTTTTCCAAAAGTCAAAAATGTGGAAAGTGGACTGTCTGGGGTCCATGAATGTTTCAAAACAACCAAAGAGGGAGGGAGTTTTGGAGGGAAAGTTCTGAAACCATCAAAACTTAACAAAACATTGACGACACCTTGGAAGTTCACTTAGGCACCACAAAAACATCTCAAATCCACCAAAAAGTTTCCATCAAAGTCAAAAATGTAGAAACCAGACTGGCGGGGGTTCACAGATGTTTCCAAAATAGCCAAAGAGGGAGGGAGTTCTGGAGGGAAAGTTTTGAAACCACCGAAACTTAACGAAACCTTGACAAAACCTTGACAGTTCACTTAGGCACCACAAAAACATCCCAAATCCACCAAAAATTTTCCCTCAAAGTAAAAAATGTAGAAATCGGACTGGCAGGGGTCCACGAATGTTTCCAAAACAACTAAAGAGGGAGGGAGTTCTGAAGGGAAAGTTTCAAAACCACCAAAACTTAACGGAACATTGAAGAAACCTTAGTAGTTCACTTAGGAACCACAAACACATCCCAAATCCATCAGAAAGTTCTCCCCAAAGTCAAAAATGTGGAAAGCAGACCGTTGGGGGTCCACAGATGTTTCAAAACAGCCAAAGAGGAAGGGAGTTCTAGAGGGAAAGTTCTAAAACCATCGAAACTTAATAAAACATCGACAACACCTTGGAAGTTCACTTAGATACCACAAAAAATCTCAAATCCATAGAAAACTTGTCCCCAAAGTAAAAAATGTGGAAAAAAATGAATTCAGCGATCAGAGACCAAGTCAGCAGGAACAAGACAAAGGGAAAAAAAGGGACGGGGGACTTTATTTCTCCCTAGATTTGAATACCCCAAGTAGGTGAATTTGGTTAGGGGGATTTGATCATTTGAAGACATATGACCAATTTGGGTTTGGAAAATGGGGCACACAACACAAGACAGGAGCAAAGTAGCCCATTAGGAGCAAAAAAAAGGGGGCCCCTACCTACGGTAGGGTGTGTAAAAAAATGCACAACAAATGGCGACTTGTTGGGGAAATGCTCCAAAACATTTTGATGAAAAACTGAAATCACAAACCCAGATCTCTGGTTCTAACCTTCACGCTAGGGAAAACAAACTAGACACCCAACTAAAGGATCAAAACCATTAGCCAACCCAACCTTTAGTATGCTGAAAATCCAAGTGTGTGCAATTGCATTAATTCTCATCCTTCGGTTGCTACAGGAACCTAAGCTCTGTCAAGTTAAGCTACATAGTTTATTCTAACTCCAAAAGCATCTGGGACATTGCCTTGCTTCTAGTTAGGCATCCATAGCCCCGACGAGGTTGTCGCTGTGCTTCTCCCGAACATTGCTCTATTGTCGGTCAAGCGTCTATAGCCCGTGTAGAGTTGCTCGAATACCCCCAAAAATTTGAATTTTCTCTTTCTTTTAATTTTCAATGTTTTCTTTCTTTCTTTCTTTTCTCTTTTCAACTCTTTTATTTCAACCTGCAAGCATCAAAGCTTGCGCTCAGGGCTGAGGATCACAGTGGCGTTGGAGCAGAATTTTAGATTTTTCACTTAACTAGACTTCACAAAAGGCCCTACAATGACCATCCGATCCTTAAGATGTGTAAGAGTTGTAAGATTTCAGAATACGTCAAAGTTGGACTAAACCAACAACTTACCCTCTTTGAATCAAACACCCAGATCACTTGACACTAATAAAAGACCTTCACCATCCACTTTGAAGACTTGATTAGAGTTTGACAAAGAAATATGTAGAAAAATCTCAGGCGATAAGTATGGTTGTTATGCACACAGATGTGCCCAGCTAAAAGTAGAGGGACCCTTAGCAGAACAACAACAAAGTGAAAGCAAACAAAAAGAAAACAACCTACAAAGCAAGCAACCTACATCAAACCAACTAACCTAAGGAAAGCAAGAAAGCAAAGTATTTATAGGAAACCTATACTACTCAAAACGGGTTATGTACAAAGATATTTACAAAGCACTATGTTTAGGCAGGGTGAGCTGACATTAGCATTTATTGGATTTTGTAATGCGTGCACAAGAAAACGGGAAATCATTATCATTCTTAACCATGTAAATTTATCTTTATATTCTAAAAAAAGAAATTCAACATTGCAACACTCAAGTTCAATCACGTCATCATGAAAAATCAGCAATTGAGGAGGCTCGTTGAACCCATGGTTAATCCATAAACATGTTTGTTTTTCCTCATTCCCATAATCAAAATAATAAGCGTAGTTATGAGAAATAACAAGTTCAAGGAAGGATAGAACCTAGATGTCATCACATGGAGGTGGCAATGTTGGACAGTCGAGAGCAAACACACATCATTGATCATTGCATCAGTAGCCTTGAGCGGGCGCGATGGAGGGTGAAGCACTTCAGACATTAAGCTTGCATAAGGCTGGGAGGATGGGGTAGCAAATAGCTCTTCCAATCTACCAATGGGACCTACAGCCTTGGTTGGCAGTTCTTCAAAAAGAAATACTTCTCCACATTTATCATCTCCAAAATTGGGATCCACTTGGTTGCTGTCCTCAAGGGGCAACATGTTGTCTCATCTCCTTTCCCAAGTATCAACCTCCTTTTTATGATGTACAATGTCATGGGATAATGACATGGACAAATCTATCCTATTGCAGCTCCCTGAATGGAAGGAGGATCAACAAAGATCATGGCAGAAGGGCTCCAAGTTGCATCTTGTAGTTGGTCAATTTTGTCATGCTTGTTGGAAGCCATCAAAACACCCCCACCTTTTTCTTCTTCCCTTTGTTGTTCATGCATCTCATTATGACATTCACTTGTTTCCTCTTGCTCACTATCATTGTAAATGGAGGAGGAGCTCCTCTCCCAATCTGGAAACTCTAGTGCATCACTATTCAGGGGCTCAAGGAATATGTATTCATCGCTACCATCTTCTGGGATGTGCTCTTCCTTGGAATGAGCATACCTCTGTAGTGCAGCTCCCAATGGAAAGAAGTCATCAATTGATGGCACCTCATCAAGGGGACCAAAGTCAACTGCACAATTTCCCTCCAAAGACTTGCCAAAAATCCCATTGTCTATGGTGCACAATTGCTCTTAAAGAGGAAGAACTTCTTGATAACTGGTGGACAACATTCCCACTTGATCTACTTCATCACTCAAAGGCTTGAGATTGTGTTGTCATCCTTCTTCTATTGCTGCCCCAACATCCTCTTGAGGTCCGCCTTTAGCTGAGCCATCACTCGGTTCAAACTCTTGGTATTCTACTTTGATATGGGTAGCAAGTAGAGGAGGTTGGGTACTTGGCTGCTCCACTTGTCCTCTAACTTGTTCAATAGCCTCTTTGCATAGCTCGCATACAAATTCAGATTGTGATGAATTATGAAGTCTACACCAATTTTGTAGTAGCAATACCTAAATACACTTGACATCTTAGTTCGAACCAATCCTTTGCTAATCTAGAGATGAGTTGGCCATATCTTTCCGCTATTGGGTCCTCATCATCACTTGAAGAAGAAGCTTGATGGTAGACAATTGTGGCAAGTGGTTGTTCCCACTCCTCCAAACTTGCATTTTCAAATTCTCTATCACTATCATTGGTGAATGGGAGGTATTCTAATCTAATTTCACTTATACCTTCGTCATCATTTTCTTCTGCTCCAAGGTTGTCAACTTTTTCTTCTTCTTGTTCTTCAGCATCTTTGTTGGCTGTCCCAACATGCACTATTGCAAACTTTGTTGATTCATCAACTTCCAATGACTCCTCTTCTAGATTAGAGGATTGCTCTTTGCTGATAGAGGAAAGGCTTTCCAACTACCTTCCAACTAAATTTTCATCACAACGTTCTACTGTCCTACTGAAACCAGCTTCTTCCTTTTCATTTTCAGCTTAAATGTTTGTTGTCCCAACACTAACTCGTGTCAAATTTCTTGGTTCATCTTCAATGTGTTGTTCTTTTCATATCTAGCTGATTTTCTACATTGTACTACCCTCAGGGAAATGGCCAGGAAAAGGCCTCAAACAAAGCCATTTTGAAAATATTAAAGAAAACTATCAATGATGTTGGATTTGACTGACATATTCAACTGAACCCTGCTTTGTGGGCTTACAAAACTAGTATTCATACCCCAAAAAGAGCCACACCATATGCTTTTGTATATGGATTAGAGGCCATTTTACCTATTGATTTTGAGCTACCATCACTCTATGTGTCACTAAAGGGGATCATTTCATATCAAGATTATTGGGTGTCTAGGCTACAAGCGTTAAAACTGTTGGATGAACATCGTCAGCAAGCTATGGATCATTTGAAATCCTATCAACAAAGGATGTACATGAGTTATAATCACCAAGTAAAACCAAGATAATTTTAGGTTGGTGACTTAGTCTTGAAAGAGAATCCATGAAATCAATAGGATCGAGAGAAGAAGGGGAAATTTAAACCAAACTAGCTAGGTCCCTTTGTCATTGTATCAATCTACAGATTTGGAGCCTATCAGTTGTCTACATTTTAAGGGGATTTGTTTGACGAGCCTATCAACAGTCTGCATCTCAAGAATTTCTATACCTAGCTCATCTAGTGCACATTAAAAGCCCTAAAAAATACAAAAAAAATTAGAAAATTTCTTGATAAAAAATGGTCACCCTGATGAAAACCTGGAAAATAGGTGTCTTGGTGACAACAAAAAATGAGAAAATCAAAAAAAAAATCAAAAAGGAAAAATACAAAAAAGTGAAAAAAAAAAATAAAATCATAAAATATGAAAAAGTGCAATAAAAACTAGTGAAAACTTGACAATAGGTGATAGATTAGATTTTCCATCTATTTGAGAATGTGTCAATCGTTCACTTTCACCATCATTTTTCTTGTCATAAAAAAAATGGACTGGGGGTGAAATCCTGAACTCATTTGGGGCAATAAACTTTGAGCTTAAACCAACAGAAAAACAATAGTCAAACAACGTAGAAAACACAATGATCATAGTGCAACTTAACATTGAACATCAATCATCAAACTTTACACATCAACCATCCAAACTAACAAACAAATCAATCGATCAAAACAAAATTAAATGGATGATCTTTCTGAATCATGGTTTTATCACTTTGGCATGAATGCTCAATTGTTGTGTCTTGATTTTTGTTATCATTTATTTGGAGCAACTCGATGATGTCATGAACTAGAGAAGCTATGATCGAGAATGATATTTTCTTTGTTTGTTGTTTGTGAGTTAATCATTATCATTGTACAAATTTTTGTGGGACATGCTCTACAAAGTATCATTGATGACATTCTAAATTTTCATAGGAAAACAATTAACTCTTGTCTATTTATGCAAGAAATGCTTATCATCTCAATTTAATTATACCTAGATGCTTGTGTTAACTTCCACTATAAAAAATCATGGAAGTAGTATTGAGGTCATCATGGTCTCATTATACCATCAATGTTGGTACTCACTTTCAACAATTCAAAAGGCACAATGATGATAAAATCACAACAAATCAACTGATAAAATGACATCTTTGCATATTTAGATTTGCATGGTTAAGTTAGATTGCATCCATATTAGTTTTGCATTTGTATTTATGGATTTTCTAAGGCTGGAAAGGTTTTCAAAATGATGTTATCTCTATCATTAAAAGATTGAGTATACTTTACATTAACAAAAACATATCATTCTCATGTAGCTGCATAATCATTTGCATATCATACATACATTAGAAAGCATTATTACATCATACATTCATTCATGCATTACATCACATATATTTGCATTAGGAAAATACAAAAATAAATTGCATCACATATCATTTGCATAATCGCATTCATGTCAAATAACATAAAAACATCATCCATAAAGCATTTAGAATCATAATCTATGCATTATCACATTATCTTTGCACCATACATCAACCATAGCATCATCATATTAAAACATCACATAAAACATAACATAGAAATAAAATTCATCCATCATAGGATTATATAGATAACATATGGATCACTAATCATCATTGCATATCATATAAATCTCAAAATCATAATGTCAAGTGTACAATGATGTCTGTAAAAGTGGACAAATACAACATAAAAATGGTAGTGAATCAATATCTCATCCTAATTAGTGTATACATCATCAAATGTCTCAAATACATCAAGGATCATCACAATGGCTATGTTCTGCTAGCCCCAGACAATGTTAGCCCTGTACCTCTTGCTACACAACTCGACGACCTTGCCCCTAGATCTCTGCAAGGTGGTGGCCCCTTAGAATGACCATGGACAATAGCAAACTGAGCATAACTAACCCATCACTCTAGAGGCACTACCTCATGATATCGTCCCTTGTAGTACTTTGCCTCTCCAGTGATGTTGGTAACCTCTCTAAGCATATTTGTTGTGGTAGTACCCTCAACCACTCTCTGGAGCCTCTTTACCAGTCCCTCTACCTACTCACACTGCCATTTTAGGCTATCTCTCTCTACTATGAGTCAATATGTTCTTGTGCATGTTCATGTGCTTGTTTCTAGACCTGTGCCTACATCTGACCTTGTATCTGAGATATATGACTCTGTAAGGCATGTACCTATGATTGTAATGCAACTATCTGTATCTGTTGCTGCTATGAAGGAAAATGAATCTAAACATATTGTTATGCTATAGCCACCAGTGATCTCCTCTGAGGCACTCTAAGAAACAATACTAATCTACTACCTCCACCACCATCACCTCCATCACCATCTCCCCCATAACCATCTCTGCCACCTCCACCATCTCCATCCCTATCTCCATCATCATTGCTCCTCTCCCTCCTCTTCATCATCTCCTCCATCTCTCCTTCGCCTAGGTGTATGTGGTGGGGCCCTCTCATCATCATCCAATGTAGGTACTAGCTCATCTAAACTGGATATCCATAGGAAGGGATGCACAAAGAAGTAGCAGGAATACTCTTATGATACTGCAACCTCTATAATCTCCAAGTGATACTCCCATATCACTAGTTGGAGTCCTTGGTACTCCTGACACACTGCATCGTATGATAAAGTGGGTCCCCACTTTGGTATATCCACCCATCTTCGTGCATAAAGAGCCACTCCTTGGGGCATACCCTGTACTCGCCTATACTAGTGCAACACTCTCCCAAGAAGGAATCTCTCAATCATGAATTAAGTCCTCCCAATTAGGTATCTATCCATGCACACATAGGGCATCTTGGTGTCATCCTTTGGCCACTGCTTACAGTCAAGATATGGCCTCCATGTAACTATATCGAGATCATCCAATACCATCCTCTAGTACTCCAATTTGTCTAGCTTATGTTATACAATTGGACCTGTGTATCCATGAACATATGGACGACTGGTTGGTCATTATCTATTTTCAATGGGATGAGTGACAACTATATGCTCCCATGCCCATATCTGTAGCAATGTAACTCCAACTAATACAATGGATGCTCTAAGGTACAAAACCTGATGTAGATCATGGTACAAATGTGCAAGCATGTAGGATCCCCATGCATATCTGGTCACCTACATAATCATTCTCTTCAAAATCCAACCCCAACCAACTGAGAGTCCCTTTGACCTACGATTGAGACATAGAAATTCTCCAATAAATCCAACAAGAACACATGGCAATGTCGTGTATGCATCAACCATCTCTCACCATGGAATCTCATAGCCGCAAATCTAATCATCCTCAAAGACTCTCCACAATTCATCTATACCTCCCTGCTTAGTGGAATCATACACAACCAACTCTCTGACAATAGGAATTCTCAAAATCCAGTAAACATCTCTAGTGTTACTATCATCTCACCAGTGGCTAAGTGAAAGGTGTTATTGTCATTGTGCCACCTCTATGCCAAAGCAGTCAAAAGTCCCCTATTAATCCTATGCTAGGGAATGTAAAGTAAAGAAGTCAATCTGCATCATCCAATCACATTTAGATCAACTTGATCTAGATGTGGAATCAAATCCCAAGTCCTCGAGAAATGCTCCCGTGATATGAGGACTGTCAAAGGCTCCTATCATCATAACATATCACAAATCAACAATCTTATCAATCAATCAACATCAAATCTGATGAGATTTTGATCACATCTCGTGAGTATCTATCATTGATCCTCACCTATCATGAGGTCAATTATCAATCTATCATTGATCCTCATCTATCATTAGGTTAGTTATCATCGTCCTATCATTGAATCTCACCTATCATTAGATCAATCATCATCTAATCTATCAACATCATCAAACATCATCAAATCAAAGGCTGACACAATCAACAATCATCAAAATCAAGGAGTCTACTCAAAATTATATCATTCTACCCTAGATGTGCTAAAAAAGTGTCTCAAAGTGCTAAAAACATGGATTGGCTAGAGTATCTACCAATGCGCCACAACAGGGCTTCAATGCACTGAATAATCAAATGCACCATCAAAAGTCATCAATGCACTATTTCATTGAACCTATGCGCTAAATCACTTAATGCGCTAGCAAAGTCCATGGATGTGCTAAATCCTTACTTCTATGTGCTAAATGACCATATGTGCTACAATCTTGTCCAAATGTGCTACATCTAGCCACAAATGTGTTGTTTTACCGTATGCACTAACATCTAAACTTGATGTGCTACATCTAGCCACACATGTGTTGTTTTACTCTATGCGCTAACATCTAAACTCGATGTGCTACAAAACTTACCCTATGTGCTAAACTATTGTATGCGCTACTATAGTGCTCAGATGTGCTACATTGGTGATAAGTAAAGCACTAAAAATGTGAAAATCCAAAATTTAAACATAAAAAATATAGGAAAAATAAAATTCAAAATTTACGAGGTTTTTCAAGGTACATGTCGGAGGTCCATATGTTGTCAATCGATTGTGACGTCGTTTGCACTCGAATCGGTGGGTTTGGATTGGAATCACCATCTTTCCAAATTTACTCAAAAGTTCATCTAGAATCACTCCAAATTTTCAAAATGCAAATAACTCAAATGAGGATCTTTTTCATCCTTTTACCTTTTTAAGAGGTGATCAAGTGGGATTAAATGGGATTGATTTATTTGTTTTAACCAGGGGTATTAATTCATCAATCAATCAAGGTGATGGATTCAGTATTATTTTTTAAGAGATAAATTGACGAAGCATCATAAAATTTGCAACCATCATCAAATCATTAGAAAATCATAAAAATTTCAAAAAATCCTAAAAATTCAAAAATTCATCGATTTATCTCCCAAGGGGGCATATATACATCATCACCTGAAAATCAACATCCCGAAAATCAACATCTAGGATATATCAAAAAAAAATTGTCAACGTCACCAGCAAATTTTTCTTTGAAGCAATGTGTAAATACATCACTTCAAAGAGGGGAAAAATGTATACACCTAAAATCGGTCAGGATAATTAATTAATTAAATACAAGGTATTTAATTAATAAACCTTTTAATTCATCTACTTATAAATAAATTATAAATTTATTTATATAGTTCACATTTTCTAAATTCTTCTATCTTAAATCATATTCCTCTAATCTCAATTAAATAAAAAAATTCAAATAGTTTGTTTTATTTAATTAATATATTCTTACTAAATTTGAATAATTCCAAATTTAAATTTAGTCACATGTCTACAATTTTTCTTCTTGCCACCTCATTGATAGGGAGGTTGGATGAATCAATCATTGATTCATGCTCTAGGTCTTGTTTAGAAGGCCTCTAAGATGTCTCATTTCACCACTTCAACATATACAATCTTCTAGTACTTAGGATCCCCTGGTCTAACTTTTCCAACCCCAACTACCAACATAATTCTTGCTACCAAGTCAAGACTTGGTGCAATCTTGCAACCCTAACTTTAGCCCTTAATTCACCCTAAAGGCTACAAACCTCCAAATTATTGAATTTAACTTTGCAGCAGTGTGGAGGTGCTTCAAAAGTCTTCAATCCATCCTACTATGGTTTTTGAAGGTCCACCTAACTCCATTTCTTGGTCGCTTTCACCAAACACTCATTTAGGTCTTAAGAAGGCTACTAGCCCTAGAAGCCCCAATTAGGCCTCCTCCTCCAAGAAAATAGGTTAGTTCTCCAAATATTTCCAAAGAACCCCCAATCTTTCTTTGAGATTCCTAGTTCATTTACCCCTCTCAAATATTTTTGGGGTCTTGGGCCTCAGCTGTCCATACAAAGGCTTAACCCACAATTTGGCAAAAATAGGCCTATACAAACCCTTACTTGACCTCACAACAAACTGTTTGATTTTCCTCACACCAGATGGATTGATGGAGATTTCTCCTTCATTCTATGTCTTGGCAAGGTACTTACCTACCCTCTCCACACTGTGACTTGTTAGGAAATGGTCACCCCTGCAAATCAAGTGCTCTACACTTTCTGTCTTCCCTAGCCGGACTCTTCCTGGCTTGCCTAGTGCAAGAATTCTACAGTAGCTCTTGTATTTTCAAAATACCTAAACCCTACCATATGTACAAACATGGATTCTAGTCACTGTTCCCAAAGGGCCATACAATTTTTACGGTGGGAAAGTGAACTAATACTCCATTTTCACAAAACTGTCTGGTTCAGACCAGCAATAGTAAGAAAGAAAAACTATTTACAACAATGCTTGAAATTGAATTGAAAACCTATCTAAATGCCACACAAAGCTTGAAGAATAGCTACTCTACATCTTATACAATCTACAATGCCATGTTCAATTCATTAGAGTAGCACTTCAAGCAAAAAAATAGAAAATTCACACTCAATCACCACTATTTTCTTGAATTCAAAACTTCAACAACATCTCAATGCTTCCAACCATTCTCGCATGTTGAGATCACCCCTAAATAGGGTCTCAAAAATAGTTATCCTCACCTTGGCTCTCTTGGCTGCTTGTAGCTCCAATTGAGCAATATTTGCAAAAAAATTCATGAATTCCTAAAAACCCAAAACCTTATTTTGGACTAGATCCTAACGATGCCTCATCTATGGTCAACATGACCTTCATTAGAGATCAAAACCCAATCAAAAATGCCACTAAGGCACCACCAAAAATGAACAAGGAAAGATGATAAGTTGGCCTGAACAAATTCCAAAATATGACCTTCTAAACAATCTAAGGTAATCTATGGGTGCTCCTGCACCACTCATCATGTGTCTCATGAATTTAAATATCCTTAGTATTTAAATGGGATTTTTTCTCAACAAATTTTGTAACAAACTTGAGACACTTGGCCCCCTTCCTCCATTTATTCTCTCTCACACTTGGAAAAGTGTTCTATTAAAGGAAACACTATCCTTTATTCCCTCTAACTTCTTTATTCTTCACTGTTCATCTCTCCACCTAAAATTCTGACTGTTGGTTGCTGCCACATTAGAATATGCCTTGGAAATCCTATAAATGTTGCCTCATTCTACATCAAATGGATCCCAACTTTGAGAAATATTACTCTATAAAAATTTAATTTGAGCATTTAGAAATTAGCAATTAGAAGCATTTAGTTTAGCATAATCATCGCTTTAATATTAGTTGTATCTTAGTTATCACAACAGTTTTCATACAACATTTGCATCATAGTCTTTAATATCATATCTTTATCATAGCATCATCAATCACATAGTTTATCAATAATGTAGGAATAGATTTCTTGCATCTTCCAACATTTCGTTCTTTGGGTTGTCATTCTAAAGGTCATAGTGCATAAAGAAATATGAGAGCCATTATGATTTAACGAATCCTTGAAGATAGGAAACAATGGGATGACTTTAGGGAATTTTCTTTGTTTCAATTCGATTAGTTTTGTGATTTGAATTCTCTAATACAATGTCTCATTGATTGTATTGTATCTATTGCTTTTTCTTTTACACATTTCAATACTTCACAATACAATAACAATTCAAACCACAAATTAGAGTAATTATGTGAATGGTTGACAAGATAGACTAGTAAATAGAATCTTATATACTATAATTTATAAATTATGAATTTAACATCAAAATCACTATATTGAACTATATTATATCAAAAATGCAATTATTGTTTACCTCAAGTCTTTCTCTCTTTTCTACAAGACGTTCTACATATGATTGTCCCTTAGGATAATCAAGAGTCCTCATATAAAGAAATGGTTTGGCACTCATCACATTGCTGAATTGGGCAAAGGAGTATAGCAAGTAAAATAAAAATTATATGAATTAACATATAATGGTTGAAAAATAATCATATTTACTAAAAAATATCTACTCCTATCCAAACGTAAATATCTACAATATAAAATAAACACATACATGTTGTGATGCTTCTACACTAGATGGGATCATGGTGGATGAAGCAACTAAGATGGTTTCCTATATAAAAAAAAGACAAGAATGTAACACAATTTAAATGCACATGCACATATAATAATAATGTCAAGAATATAAAAATATATATATACTTGTTGTGCAGCTTCTTCCAATGGGTCAGGCTCAGTCAACATTGCTGTAAAAGTACCAAGTTGCTACATAAAAAGATAAGATTACATTAGACTATCAATCCATGTAGTACATGTATTTAAACACAATATGTTTCAAAAATTAACATCTAAATAACAATTTAAATGATACTGTATACTAAGCCCTAGGCCAGATGAAATGGACAATTGCCTAGCCTCCTGCACTTGGGAAATATGGTCCTCTATCAGCAACAATTAAAAATTCCAACACATAGACATATATTAGTACAAATATCTCTTATAAAATATGAAATAATTTAGATAAAACACCCTATGAAATTACTTCAAGTTTTACCAATACTCCCACATTGTCTCTCCTAGAAATGGTCCACTTCGTGATCTATTAACTCCTACATCTGACATATCGTGGACCTCATAGTTGGATGTGTCTATGAGAGCCTCAGTGGACTATCAAAGAGGACCCAAACATATATTGTGGCATGTCATGCAGTAATGGGGCACACAAATATGTGCCAAAGAAGATGATGTACCAGTCAAAGCTGATGCAACAAGTGTATCACCATCATGATGGGATGCACCATCATGCGACTGCACAACATGATGGATATGCATGATCAAATGATCACTCAATGAATGTAAGGAAAAAATTCTCTAACTCCCTACATCTAAAGAAATCTCAGGATAAGGTACTAGAGTCAGGGCAGAAATAGACAAAGCAGGAAGAATTGGGGTGACTTGATGTGCTCTAGGTCTATCTTGTGGCATCCCTTTACCCACACTCTAGAAATATCACATGTCAAAGTAATTGACATGCCTCCCTAGAAAAAACTCAACATATAATTTTTGGAGAAAATACTAAGGGACGTCAAGAATATTGTTGGGTGATTTATCAAAAACCATCCACCAACGTCTCCAGAAATTAGCTAATATGCCTCTATGTGTGCACCATTTAATTGAAAATTTTGGCTTCCGCACATTTATGAGTTGTCCTATTTTGGGATTGATGAATAACTGGGCTAATTGGGCTTTGTCAATATCAAGTGCCCTCACTTCATCATGTGATAACCCATTGGTATAAAATTGCCTTTCAAACTCTCGCCACTATGCAAACCTATTGTGTTGATTTTCCAAAGTTTCAACATTTGAAATGATTGTTTCTAAAGTGTTTTTCATATATGATAGCTCAGGGAGTGTATCATAAATTTGACAAAAAAAATTCAATTGATCTAATTTTTTATGAATAGATTCATGTATTGTTGACACGTTTTGGTTTGGAAACATCAGTCACAACAAAGGAGGATTTGGAGAGTTTTCATCTTGAGCAAGGTTAGGGTTTTCATGTTGAGCGGGATTGGGATCAACCATTCTTAAGCCTATTAAGTGATAAATTTTTTAAAAATTGACAATCATTTTAATGCAATAAAAAACCTATTAAAAATCCTATTTTTGACTATAATTCACAAAAAAAAATGCAAAACTAATATAAATTGAAGAAAAACATTAAAATTTATAAATACCTTTGAAATGTTAGTTTTTTATTTTTATTTTATGGAATAGGAAACAGGATATATGTTTCCTTTATATAGTTTTTTTAATAATTGGTAGTTTTTTCAATATGTAAGGTAATCATATATTATTTTATATTATAATATAAAATTATATTATATAATATATATTATATTGTAATATAAAATATATTATAATATATTATATTATATTATTATATAATGTAATATATATTGTAATATATATAATATATAATATATTATTATATTATATTATATATTATTTATTATATATTATATAATAACATAATATTATATTATATTATATTATAATATATTAAATGTATTATTATATAATATTAAATTTAAAACATTATAATAATATATTAAATTAAATATCTGCATGGTATATTAAAAAATTATTATAATATATTAAATTAAATATGTGGTCGGTCTCAGACCCAACCAAATTAAAAAAATCAACCTAAACATATCAGATATTTGTTTCATAATGGATATCCATTTCGAAACGGATATTCATTTCAAATATTATTTTCAGTTTGGTGTTTGCTATGGCACCATGTACTTTCTACCTGAGCTTAGAAAAATTCAAAGTGGATTTTCACATTTTTGAGCAAGTTAAAAATGCCTTTTTTTCACATCGTCACTTTTTGGACCCCCATGATCTTGCACAAACCCAAGTTATTTTTGAAAAAAAAATTATAGTCATATAAAATAAAGGATGGGGACTTAGTTGTAGAACATTTGAATAATTTTAATATAATCTTAAGTTAGTTGCAATTAGTTATATAAATAGAAAAAGAGGATAAGTGCATTTTATTACTATGTTTATTGCTTGAATCTTGGGATAATATGATTTTTGCACTCAGTGGTTCTTTGATAGATCTAAAGTTGAATGATCTTATTGTCACCTTTCTCAAAGAGAAAATGAAGAGAAATATTTTGAGAGAATAAAGATGTGTTGCACGTGTGGGGGAGATCTAAAGAGAGAGGTAAGGACAAAAATAAGGATGATAAGAACATGTCTAGGGATAGAACTAAGTCCAAAGGAAGGTCTAAGACACTTGGTAAGAGTAGATTGAGGTGTTAGAATTATGGAAAACATGGGCATATCAAAAATGAATGAAAGAATAATAAAAAGACTGATGATGATTCCTCCATGGATGAATCTTTTGAGGATGAAGTTATTGATGGTTTTATTATTTTTTGATAACATGACTTTTGACAAATCTTGGCTAGTAGATTCGAGTGTATCATACCATGACTCACATGGAGTGGTTTTCAACATATTTAGCTTATGATGGGGAAGTTTTCCTTGAGGACAACATACACAATAATGTGGGCCAAGGGGAGGTAAAAAATGATTTTCAATGATAGGAGCATGAAAAATTCAATGGTGTATTGCATATCTTAATTTAGCTAAAAATTATATTTTATAAAAAAAATGATTAAGGGGTGAATGCTACTTTTGAGAAGAATGATTGCAAGTTGAGTAGAGAAAATTTGGTGTTGTCTAGGGGTACTCAATGTGGCAACCTATTTAGGTTGGATGCATCAACTTTTTGTAACTCTATTAATGTATCGATAACTCCATATTTTGTAAATTATGACACTATATGATGAGTCACATAGGTGAGAAAGGTCTCAAAACCCTCATAAATAAGATGGTTGTTGATTTATCTAGTTACTCCACTAATTTTTATTTTTATGAACACTATGTGTATGAAAATTAACATAGATTTTCTTATAAATCTAATAGTACAATGATTTTTCTTTTTTGAAGGTTAATCATAGTGATTTTTGGTTCTATTGATAAGCCTTTGATTGGAAAGTCCCATTACTATGTTTCATTTATTGATGATTATTCTAGATATTCATGGGTTTACTTTTTGATGTATAAGTTTGTTGTATTTTCTACATTTAAATATTTTTAAACACTTGTTGAGAAATATATAGAAAAATGAAGGCTCTAGTAATAGATAATGGTGGTAAGTTTTTCTCTAGGGCCTCTAATGATTATTAAATGCATGTATGGATTATTAGATAAAATAACTCCATATACTCTACAATAAAATGGAGTGGTGGAAAGGATGAATAAGACTTTAATGGATAGAGCTAAGCATGTTGAGTAACATTCAACTTGATTTTTTGGTGCTAAAATTGGTTCCCACTTGTACTCTTGTTGATAAAACACCTTACGATGTATAGACAAGTAAATGACCATTTGTTTCACATTCTAGATTTTTTGGCAATGAGGGCTCATGTTCTTAAGGAGAAATATTTTAATCCCAATTTTAGGGCTAACAAGTGTTTTTTTTTTCATGGATTGTGGCAAGAACATTAATGTTATAAGCTTTGGGATCTTTTAGCAATGAAAATGTTATATTGTAAGGATATTTTTGTTAGAGAGCTTGGGAAATTTAAATTGATAAACAGCCTCATGTGAATCCTAACAAAATAGTGTTTTTTGATATTAAGATCAATAAATAAGATGCACAAATATAATATAAAATTGATGGAAAGATGAGAAAGGAGAAGGTTTAGGTTTGATTTCCAATGAGGAATAACAAAAGCCTCTTATTAAACCTATTTGAAGGTCTAAAAAATAATATAATTTGATTAAAAGGTATAGCCCTTCTTACTACAATTATGTTTTCCTATATCTATGAAGGAAGATTTATCTTTATATGAGCATGAGTCATAGTTAGAGGTCCTGAAATATTAAATAAAAACCTTAGACAAATGTGACACATGGAATCTAATTGAGTTTCCCAATGGGAGGAATGTCATTTGATGTAAATGGGTATTTAAACACATTTGAATTAGATTTTAAGTTGGAATGACACAAGGCTTTATTAGTGGCAAATGGAACTCTCTTCTAGCTAAGCTAACCTCTATTAGATTTCTTTTATTTGTTATTGTTGCTTTTAGATTTAGAGGTAGATCAAGTGTATGTTAAAACATTTTTTTACATGGAGATATTGATGAGGAAATATTTATGAAATAACTCAATAATTTCATGGTGAATGGACATGGACACCTTCTTTACAAATTAAATATCTATCCTTATATGACTTGAAACAATCATCAATAATGTTGTACAAAAAAATTGATGCCTTCACATTGAATCATGAATTTATTAGAAGTGAAGTTGATCATTAAATTTATTTTAAATTAATTGATGATTCGTTACTAATTACTATCCTATATGTTGATGATATGTTATTTATTATAAATTATAAGGGGGTGATTAGAAAGATTTAGGGACTGAAAAATATATCTCGGATATGTAAATCAATAAGTATTGGGTTAGAAAAACTTATGGTTAAATAAAAATAAGTATGTTGACAATATTTTACAGTATTTATATATGTATGTGTAATGAAATAACTTGCACAATAGAAGATATAATATGAAATATGTTGCAAATACTTGATAATATTTGAGTATAACAAGCCACTTTGATGGGAGAAATCTCCAAATATCTCCAATGAGAACACAATTGACAATCTAATCATCAAATAAGACTCAATACCTCCTATATCCTATTTACCTAGGATATCACCTAGGTTGACCTAGATAGCCCTATATAATCCTTAGGCTAGCCTAAATAACTAAATAACAATATAATAATATGACTTAATTAAGAGTTAAAGAATCTAAAAGCTAACTATTCATAACCCTATATATACTCAAATATTAAGGGCATAGCATGCCCCATTCTTCAAAGAAGCATTTTCCTCGATGTGAATCAAGTGTGGATGCTTATGAATGAAATATTCATCCTCCCATATGGTATCTTCATCTAGTAAATTATTTCATTGGATAATATACTCAACAAGTTTTTTAGTCCTTAGCTTCTTTATGTGTTTATGATGAATGAACTTTGGTTCCAATATGATTATTCCTTCTTTATCGAGCTCTAGTAATGTTTTATAAGTAGGGATATTATGCCCAATTACCTTTTTCAAACATGAAACATGAAAAACTATATATATCTTTGTTTTTGGTAGCAAATTGAGCTTGTAGGAAACACTACCTATCTTTTGTGTGATTTAGTATGGGGCATAATATTTCAGGGATAATTTTTTTATTGTTTGTTTCAATGGAATTCACTTGTAAGGATGCAATATCAATAAAACATAATTCCCAACTTCAAAAATTTCACTACAGTGTTGGTCTACCTATTGCTTCATTCAATTTTATGCCATGGATAGATTCTCATTGAATCTTGGAAGTATTTGTTGTTGGTGTCAAAGCATGTGGTCCTCCATGACCTAAACTCTTGACGACACCTTCAATGATGATGTGATGGAATGAGGTTGATATCCATATAATTCCATAAATGGAGAGATTTTTGATGAACTGTAAAAGGAAGTGTTATACCACCATTCTATTAGTGGTAGCCAATCTACCCATTGAGACTATTTAGTGGAAGTGAAACAATGTAGATATCCTTACAAACACTTATTAAGAACCTTAGTTTTCCCATCAAATTTGGGATGTTATGAAAACTATGAGCTAATTGAGTACCAAAAAATGAGAATAAATATATCCAAAAGCTACTGTTAAAGATGCAATCATTGTCACTGACAATAACCTTAGGTGTACCATGTTGCTTTTGTATATTCTCAAAAAAAAAAAATCCACCACACTTGTTATAGAAAGATATGATAATGCAATGGAATTTGTATATTTAGTGAGATGATCCACTATTTCCATGATGACATTCTTACCATTATATCTTGGAAGTCCTATGATGGAGTCCATGTAGACCTCTTCTTAGTGTTGGCTATGAATAACTAAGGGCTACAAGAGACCAGTCATTTGAATTGTCTCTCCTTTATTTCTTTGAAGAACCAAACATATAACCACAATTTTTTTAACATCACCTAGGTCTTGCTTCGATGATATGTCTTCAAAAATACTAAATTACCACCCATTGACGAATCGTGAAGCTTTGTTAGAATATTTTATTTGAGAGTGGAATTCTTATAAAAATATAATCACTCTTTATACCACAAAGCATATCCCTTCCAAGAAAACTTATCTAAACTATTGGGATCAATTTGTAACTATTGAATGAGATTACTTGTAGCAACATCATTCTACCACTCTACTTTGGCTTTTCTACCCAATCTACTTGTAATATTGAAATCACACATGATAAATCTTCATCCTTCCTAGACAATGCATTTGCCACAACATTTTCTTTCCCTTTCTTATATACAATCTCAAAGTCATTTTCCAACATCCTAGTGACCTATTGTTGTTTCGTTTCTCTTCAAAAGATAATATTTGTGCCAAAAAATATTTTAGGCTATCATGATTTTTCTTAACTTTTAAGTGTTTACCCATTAGATAAGGCCTCAATTACTTTACTACATGAAGAATATCTAACATTTCCTTATCATAAATAGGTTTGAGTTAATTCTTAACATTTAATTGGGGACTCTAAAAAATTAATGGGTTGACCCTCTTGCATGAGAACTAATCCTATACCATTTCCTAAAGCTTCACATTTCATAATAAAATCCTTGGTGAAGTCTAAAGTGGTAAGAAATGGAATAGTGCACAAAGCCTCCTTTAATCTCTCAAATTTTGCATTAGAAAACTCATTCCAATGAAAATAATCCTTCTTCAATAAAGTTATCAAGGGTACTTCTATATGACCATAGTTATTCAAAAATATTATATAGTATCCAATCAATAGATCAATAAATTGCTCAATTTCTTAATGGTTCTCAAAACATGGAATTTCATGATAGCCTTAATTTTGTTAGGATCCACCTTTACTCTTTCATGCAAAACTATGTCCCAAGTACTCCACCTCTTTGTAAGAAAAAATACACTTGGATGGCTTAACATAGAGTTGGAAATATTTGAGAACTTATAATTCTTGATGTCCTTTCTATAAATCAATATATCATCAAACAAAACTAATACAAACTTCCTCAAAAAATTCTTAAATATGGAGTTCATCAAAGTTTGAAATGTATATAGCACATTGGTAAGACCAAATATCATTACCAAAAATTAATAATGAACCTCATAAGTCCTAAATGTTGTCTTAGAAATATATTCTTCCTTAATTTGAATTTTATGATAACCTAATCTAAGATCAACACTACAGTATTTGGGTCCAATTTTTGACGAACATTTGTTGAATTTTTGACAAAAGCTTGTCAGAATATTGACGAAACATTGAACCAATTTTTGTCAAAAAAAATCATCAAACTTTCAACAAACTCTAAAAATTTCAAATATCTACCTAATTTTGTCGGTTGTCAAAGGCACAAGAATTTGTCAAAATTGCAACAAGACATCTATTCGTCAAAAAATTTTGTCGGTATCTTTCATTGAAATGTCAAAATTTAGGCACTTCTATATTTCATCGGAGGTACAACAATTGCATTGGAATTTTTTGTACTTTTTCGGTGGTTTTCGTCAAAATTTAGACGAAACTGTGCAAATTTTTTTTTGAAGTATCTACATCATATTCATAACTTTATTTCAATGATCACAATCATGGTGTTGTTCACAATTCCTTTGTTTAAGTATTTAAAATATTTACCAAGAATATGGTAGTGTCCTTTAAAGCATTATCCTTATTAAAATTACCTAAGCAACAAAGCACACTAGTCCCATGTCATTCCTACTATTGTATTTGCAAAATGAGCTGCCTAGTAGCAAGATATACACTAATACATGTAACTCGTAGTAGCTACTTTTATGCTCTTTTTTGTGTCCTATAGTTTAAAACATGTTAGTGGTTATAATTCATAAAGGCATTGCATAGTTACCCCACATTTTTCCTAATAAGAGAGCATGTTGGGACTATTACTTCCTACTTTCTAACAACAAAGCACATTAGAAAATGCTAGATTTTATTTGTCTTCTTCATGTCTAAGTATGTTTCTTGTGTGTTTCATTTGTTTATGTTCCTTTTAGGTATATTTCATCTATGTATTAAAATATATGTGAGTTGCTAAAGCTTGTGTGTAGGCTATTTTTTTTAATGCATCTATATTGCAAGTTTTATGTTATTCAATATTGCTACTCGTCTAGTTTTTTATTACTTAATATGTTTGTTTCAAGCATCATAAAATTTTCAAGGATCATTTCAAGCAACTCTATTCTTTGGATCTTTTCGTGTGATTATGAAGCAACCTTCAACATTTTGGGTTTCCTAAGCAAGCCACACTTTCCAAAATTGGTCCTCTTGACTTTTCTCCAAACAATTATTTTGAATTTGTGATATCTACATGGTCTCATCTCCATTCCAACATTTGAGGTGACTATTTGAAACTCATTATTTACTTTTCATTCACCTTATTGCTATTGTATGCTTATGTAATGTGTAGCTTTTGTAGTTGGCACAAGGAGGGAACTCCATTTCCAATTTTCATTCACATACACACTAGTTAATCCTTGTAGACATCGAATTTCATATTCATAACTTCTAGGATGACAGCATGGGACTAAGTCTACAACTCATGAGCAAGACCACATCTCACATAGACATTCACACATTAGAATATGCTAATGATGTCTACCCTTTTGACGGATGGTTTTCCCATCTATCATTATGACTATCCCATCTATAATGTCTATTGTTACTTAATGATTATTCCTTAACAAACTTGTTTCCCTTTTGTCCATGGCACTCTACATAGTGATGGAATGAATTTGATAAGCAAAAGGTCTAGCCCTTCATGAATGTCACATTGATAACTCTATACTCAATGTTGTCTCTATACTCAATGTTGTCCCTTTAACTTTCTAGGTGAACTCCTTGGCCTTGGCTCTATCTTTATTGTGTACATGGTGGGTTGTATTCAAGGTGGTTTTACTTATCATGGTTTCTCCATGAATTATTCCCTTAGCATGCTCCTTTAGCTATCTATGTATCTAATAGGCTTGTCATAGAATTTCGTTGGTCATATTTTTTACTCATGGCATTGTCCATGTCAACTGTGTAAGGTCATTCATAAATATAAACCTCTCTCTTAGAAACCTTTAATTATCCTTTAACATTATCCTTGACAACTACCATTTGAAGGTCTTCCATATTATATTTATTAAAAATACTGCCCTCATAATGTCAAGAACCTATTGTCCTTTGTGTACTTTTTCCCTTGCAAGGTGTCTTGAATCACTCTTGCCATTTAACTTATGAAAGTTCATAAATAGCTTATGCTTGACCATCATAACAATGTTTGTATCAAGCTTCATTTACTCTTATTTCCCTTGATAGTCAAACACTGTCATTTTCAAGGTATGACTGTCATGCTTTTTATACCTCCGCCTCCTTCAAAATTGTGCATTTGGCTTTCAATGATCATAATCATGGTGTTGTTCACAATTCCTTTGTTTCAGCACTTAATATATTTACCAAGCATATGGTAGTGTCCTTCTTTAAAGCGTTGTCCTCTGTCAACCACGTAGGAACCTTACCTAATATCATAAATCACCAGTTTATGCATATGGTAGGTGACTACCCCAAGCTCTTGTCAATTTAATATATTCCTCAAAACAACCTATTTGAGCCTTCATAGTGATTGTAGTCTTTGCTTCTCAAGGATTCATAGTCACTATCATAGTTCATTTGATATTCCTTAGCCTAAAAATTATGGGATTTGTTTCAATATGACTAAGAGTCACATTAAATGTTTTCCAAGTCTTTGTATAATGGTATAGTTAAAATCCTTTATAATGATCTTCTAAAAATTCCTCCAAACTACCCTCATAACTTAGTTATACATTTATTGTTCCATTGACTTTGTTCTTAAATAAGCTTTCTCCAAGACCCTACCTAACCATGAACCATAGTTATCTCTCCTTAATACATGATTTCCCTTGGAATGTTTTATATTGTATTTCTTTGTGCCTCCTTTTCTTGCATTCTGGATGCTCATAATGATTGTTTTCAACTATTTTATGCCTCCCTTATGTAAGACTATCCTCATGGCTTTTAAACTGCACTTGATTCTCATGCAGCTAGCTATGATCTTTTTATGATTGTGATCCTGTTGAATTATAATGATCCTATATGATTTGAATACCTATTACAATGATCTATTTGAACTTAACTCCCTTATGGTATATTTCAAGGTTATATCCTTTGTTCCATGTGAACTTAGGACTACTCATTTGAAACTATTGCCCACTCTTCCATGTACATTGTGGCTTGACTATCATTAGACTGCCTCTGATTGTCCTTCTTGCTTCATTTCCTTCTACCTATGACCAAAATTATCACATACTTCTTCCCCTCTTTAGACCGTTTGGAATGACTATCCTTTTGGGCATTCCAAAATTACTAGAACAGATAATTAGTAAGTATAGAATCTAAAAGAAAACTCATCCATCCATCAAGGTGTAGAATTCAAGTAAAGGAAGTAATATCTATTTTCATTTTCTACATCTTATACCTTCCAATTTATACAAAGGAATGCATCTAATCCATAGGTGTATTCTCCTATATGAGAAATTGGAAATAAATCCTCTCGTCCTAGCAATATGAGACATGGAGAATAAGAAATGGAAAGACTTGTATTTTGTTACATCTAAATGCCCTTTATGATAGTCATAAGGACTTATGACTATCCTTTATTTCAATATATTGAGGGAAGTACATGTTTCAAAATCCATAATTTTATTCATACTTGACTGACCTTTTAAAATTTTGTCTAGACTCCATGATTTCTTTATAAAATGGTATTCCTTTTTCCTCTACTAAAATTTGATTTGTTTGAGTCTCCTCCACCTTGACTCTGCATTAGCTAGTTAAGGTTGTGGCTTAACAAGGGTAGATTTTGGTAAGGAACACAGTAAGTTGAATGAATGTAAGTAGAGAATTTTTTGCATACCTACAGATGGTACAAAATTTCATGGTTAAGTGGAAACCTCCCATCAACAACAAGATCCAAATATTTGTGTATCTATCTCAATCGAGCCTCTAAACCCTTCATAGCTGTTAATTTTTCCACTATCCTATTATGCACAAAAATTCAAATTTTAGCATTATGTCACCACTAAAAACAAAAGAAACGGAGATTTGAAACCAAATCCACACACAACATAATGTGGTATTCATACAAATCCATACAAACAAACTAAACTCAAAAAATTGGAATGGAAACAACTTGAAATTATGATGTAGAGCATGGATTCAGTTTACTCAATTGGAGGAACATTTCACAATAATGGGTTCTTCATGTAAAACATTTGTACAAGGTTCAAATAGTAAAGAGATTGATGAAAGATAGAGGAATTAAAAAGATACTTCAATGTAGTTGGATTGAGCTTCTCTTTGTTTCGAGAATAGTTTACTATTCTCTACTTAACAAGGCCAACCATGTGACGGTGGAAGCTCATTTGGCCCATCCCCCCCCCCTCACATCACTCTCAATTCCCCATACCCTATCATATAATATTAATCGTTCATTCATCCATTAATAACATATAACATTCATTCATTAACATATAACATTCATTCATTAACATATTTACATTCATTCATTCATCCATTAATAACATATAACATTCATTCATTCAGTTTTTACATACCATCAAAAATATGGTTGTCATAATATGATTACAATCACTTTTTTCTGTTTCTTTTTTGAAGCTAAAAAAATCTAAAGTGGAGTATCGCTTTCTAATTTATCTGTCCCCCTTTCAATTGTCCTACCATTTTCTCATGATCTTAATGTACACCTAGTCGTGTACTAATCACGATGTGGAGGCCGTTGCAAGGGGGGGCCTTCTGCAATAACAAATAAATGTTAAATTGATATGTTTTGTTATTATTGTTACAAGTATTTTATTAATTAAAAGAACATTAGAGTGGTTCTCTTTACCTAATGGGGCAACATCATGTTCTTGATCTTGTCTTATAGCCTCATGTTCAACATGTTGAACACCCTCTAAATCTTGATCTGGAGTTGAAACACAAAAGGTTGCATTAATTAATACACCAATTGCAATTAAATATGTTTAAAAGAACATTAAAGTGGTCCTCTTTACTTGATGGGGCCACATCATGTTCTTGATCTTCTCTAGCCTGATCATGCTCAACATGTTGATCACGCTCTACATGCTCTAAAGTTGAAACATGAAAGGTTAAATTAATTAGTAAACCAATTGCAATCAAAGATGTTTAATTGTATTAATCCATACTGTGTTTTGTAGAGCACATGAATACATCCAGTACCGGGATGCACACCATGACCTTCATTTGTAGGTTGTGCTCCACCCTCACTAGGCTACATTCCAATGTCATGTGTAGTGGAAATTAATATTGAATAGATTGCACAAGTATTCAATTTTAAATAAACTTTATTGATTTTATTTACATGCATGTCGGATGCAGTGGAAGATTGTGTTTGCCTAGTCAAGACTCTTAGGCATTCAACCATGACTTCATAGCCATGATGGAAGGCAATCTTCATTTCCTCTTATGTGGGTGCTATGTTGAATTCATAGCCCTACATTTTTGCATAAGATCATGAATTTTGCTTCTATGGTATGATAAAACCAAAATTGTTTACAATTTATTATTTGGATGCAATATTTCATTTATTGATACTTGTGAACCCTAATCCAAATACCTGCAAAACACAACAAATGAATACATTAGGAGGTCAAATGCAAGCAAGAATAAGGATTCCTCAAGAAATTAATTTGAATAGCAAAAGAGATAGAAAATGAAAGGAAGAACACAATGAAACTTGAAAGCATATCAAATCTATTCTAAAGCCAACAAACTCCTAATCTCTTGAGGGAATTGGTGCCAATTTGATGTGAAAATTGGCCCTTTCCCAACTCCAATGATGCAAAGTTGATATGTGATGAAGAGTGATCCACTTTGTTGATGCTTGATGTATGCTCCAAGATGAAAATCTGCATAAAACCTAACTATGCTTGGATGAAATTGATGATAAATTGCTATGGATTTGAGTAGAGTAAGTTTACTCAAATTGTGGATGATGAAATGAGGAGATGAGCTCTTCATTTATAGAATAAGAAGATGGATGAATGTTCAAAATAGAGCAATATGGGATTAATTTTCAACAAATGAGAAGAAGCCACATGTCATCATGTGAATGGTTGAGGAATGAGCACATTTTGAAGAATGTGCAAAGAGGGGGGAGATTCAAATTCAAAATATGGCTTGAAGAATGAGTTGAAAGGTGAAGCACATGCACATGGCTCAAGAAAAGGACATGTAAGAGATTTTAAATTCTTTGTTGAAAGGGACAAGTCCTTTTTGGGGGGGAGATTTCAAATTTGAGGAATATTCCCACTTGGATGCCTTTTTGAATGAAAATAGATGATTTATAAATCAATTAAATTGATTTTCATGTGCAAGTTGCAAAATCTAGAGGATTTGAGTGATTAGGATTAAATTAATCAGGATTTGATTAATTTAAAGGAGATTAGCTGATTTTGACTTTTGACTTAGATTTTTGGATTAATTTAAATCAAAAAGAGAGGAATAATGATTTAGATTTAATTAAATAAATATTTTGATTTATTTAACTAAAGAGGGATGATGTTGGATAAAGATTGATTTAATTTAATAGAATGACTTAGAGATTTAATTAAATAAAATGTATTATTTAATTAAAAGGGGGATTACAAAATTAATTAAATAAAATTGATTTATTTAATTAACAAGAGATGATGACTTAATTAGATAAATGATTATTTATTTAATTAAGGGACGAATAGTGATGATAAGCTAAAGAGGTGATTCAGGACAAAACAATGTTAGTTAATCGAGATCAAGTGCACAATGTCAATCAGTATATTTTACGTGTCTACATTTTTCCCCTCTTTGAAGTAATGTACTTGTTGTGTTGTTTCAAAGAATAAACTATCTTGATCAAAATTCAAAAATTCTTTTATTTTTTTAGATGACCCATTGTTTCCCCAACGAATGAAGAATTATGCCAGTATATTACCCCCTCAAGAGATCAAGCGAAAATATTTGATTTGAGGGTTGATCTCTCGATAAAGAGGTTCAAGGTTAGTTCAAATCAAATATTTGATGTAGACAGATTTGATGATGTAGACAGTCATCGGCCATGGGTAACCCCATGCCTACTTTGATATATTGCACCCACTTGATCCTAATTTGTACCATGATAGTGACATTATTGATGATGGGATGATGAGATGATATGATGATGCATGGATGATATGGATGCACATGATATGATATGATGATGCTTGGGTGATTATGAAAATAGATGATAAATGTATGGTTTATGAGATGTTTAGAATAACCAATCTATATGATTCAATGATGGGGATGAATGCATGTGGTATGATTAATGCTTTCTATATGATATGATATTCATTATGTAGTATGCTTACAGTTTTTTTTGGATGCAAGATAGATGCAATGGTGATGATTATTATTAACTGTCATGGTACCATGTTAGCACAAAAAGCAAGAGATAGAAGAAAATAAGAGATTCCAACAAGACATGAGATGACGATGATGATGATTACTTTCCAAGGAGTTGGGAATTTCAAAGGGCCAATTTCCTTATGTTTGATAACACACATAAGCACGATGCATCAAGGTATAAAGAACTAGGATGGCTTTTTACTTATGTTATGGACTTTGACTTGACAAATAGATAGGAGTGTTCTTTTTCACACCTGACATACGGAAACCTTGCTAGGATGCACTTTAAAAGTTTCAAACATCTCAGACCAAAACACAGAAAGGTATAACCAATCAATGCAATAGTCAATAGGCTGTCCAAAACATCCTCTATACATATCTAACAAAGCGAGTATTCACCAAGTTATTTTACAAGAACGTCCAACGAGCACAACAGACAAAAGAATAATGATCATTTCCCCATTCCTATTTCTCTAAATCCTTCATTTGGATATCATCGAGAGGTCCTTGGACTGAGTGCGATAAGTTAAGTCAAAAAACAAAGATAAAGCATAGAAACAAGTTGATGTTCTTCAATACTGCTAACCAAATGGGAATGTGTCTTTATGGATAAGAACCGAAACTTATTGCCAAAAGATAATGCCCATTGTAGGAAGGATACATCCTTCGACATGGCGGCACGTCATTTCGTTTATCCAAAGTGTTCCTTTTGATAAATAATGCCCCTTGTAGGAAGGATTCATCCTAGGACATGATGTTATCAGATGATTGATATGGGACTATGTGGATGATGGACTATCAACATAAAGAATTGACCAACTTACTTATGCACTGACTTAGACTTGAGACTTGAGACTTGATTTTTAGAGTTCTGGTTTTTAATCTGCTAGACTTGTTTCTAACTATTTCACCAAAGGTTGAGGACAATGATTAGTTTATTATGGATGGTGTTATTGCAGGTGCAAGCGAGATGAGATGGATGGATTTTTTCAAATATTTGGATGTTTTTGGAGTTTTGCAATATTTTGAGGCTATTTTTTTTTGGTATTTTTTTGATATTTTCAAATGTTTTGATTTTCGATTTTCCAATGTTTTTGGTGTTTTCTGATATTTTGACCAAGAGACTAACCTAAGGACCTATCCTAGGGGCCTCGGGGGCTGATCAACAGATTAGCCTTGCCTACGTTATACACGCAGAGACCATAGTTCGACTAACAACTCTATTTTTTACTTTTTGAATGACTTTTTGACCTATTTTTGGGATTTTGATGTTTTGTGAATGTTTTTGGATTTTGATATGTTTTGAATGTTTTTGGATTTTTTGATTTTCTGATGTTTGGATTTTCTATTTTTGATGTTTCTGGATTTTCTAATTTTTTGATGTTTTTGGATTTTCTGATTTGAGGACCTTAAGATCATACATGAATCCAATCCAATGAGAACGTGTCCCCAGCATGATGCAATAGACTGCTTCGATAAAGGTAGGATAGACTGACCTTGAGGATGGGTTGAGTACTAGGAGGGATCACGATACGAAAACAGGACCAAGCTATGGTGCAGATGCGAGTGGATGAATGATGAATGGAGATTTGGATGCAATGGATGATGGAAGCGAAATGAATGGAAGATGTAGAACAAGCCGTAAAGATCCTGGTGGATGGAAAGTGCTTATTTACATAAGGCACCTGTTTACCAGGTTTTCACCGAGGTACTTGCCCAAAGTGCCACCAAAGTGGTTTTCACTATAGGATGACTATTTTTTGATCCTTTTTCTGATTATTTTTTTTTGTTGTCACCAAGACGCCTATTTTCCAGGTTTTCACCAAGGTAACCATTTTTTCATGACATTTTCTAATTTTTTTGGATTTTTGGTTCTATACCTTGAAATATTTTAGACAAATTTTTTTGAGATGGGAGCTATTCATGGGCTCCTGCAGAGGTTCCCCTTCAGGTGTTGATGACTGATATGCCCTTGAATTGTAACTTGTTGTGACGATGAAGGGCCCCAACCAATTAGGTTCGAACTTGCCTTTGGTGCTTGGGTTTGGGACATTTTTCTGATTTTCTTTTAAGACCAGTTCTCTGACTTGAAACTTTCTACTTCTAATTTTCTTATCGTAGCTCCTTCTGAGTCTATTCTGATAGACTTGTAAGTGATTTAGAGCATCTATCTATCTCTCATCCAGTAGCTCTAGCTCATTCAATCTTGATATTTTGTATTCTTCATCTGTGATGAGGTTTTGTAGTGATATCCTGAGGGATGGGAGCTCGATCTCAATGGGGAGTACTGCTTTTGATCCGTAGACCAAGGAGAAGTGGATGGTGCCAGTGGATGTGCAGATGCTAGTTAGATAAGCCTAGAGGGCAGGATTAAGCTGCAGATGCCAGTCACGACCTACATCATTGACTATTTTCTTAAGGATTTTAAGGATGGTTTTGTTTGTAGCTTCTACTTGGCCATTGCCTTGGGGATAATATGGAGTGGAGAAGCAATGTTGGATTTTGAATTTTTTGCATAAGTCGTGGACATCTTGATTTTTGAATGGTGTCCCATTATCTAAGATAATGGCTTGTGGGACACCATAGCGGCATATGATATAGTTCAAAATGAACTTTGAAATCTACTTCCCAGTTATGTAGGTCATAGGTATGGCCTCCACCCACTTAGTAAAGTACTATGTGGCAGTTATGATGAACTTATGGTTGTTAGATGAGGTGGGAGTGATTTTCCCAATGAGATCAAGTCCCCACTACGAAAAGGGCCATGGTGTGACAATAGGATGAAGCTCTTGAGCTGGAGCATGGATGATTCCCCGTGTTGCTGACATTTTAGACACTTTTTGGCATGATCATGTGCTTCTCATTCCATTGTGGGCCAATAATACCCCATCCTCAACAGTTTCTTGGCTATGGTCATTCCACTCAAGTGTGAACCACAGATACCATTGTGAACTTTGGTTAGAGAGGCTAATGCCTCCTCAACATTTAAACAGCATAGTAAGGTACTTTCTATGCTTCTACGATATAGGGTATCACCTGGGATGACAAATCTAGATGCCTTTTTGACAAAGGTCCATTTTAGGTTTGATGGTAGGTTGGCGGGTATGACTCCTATTTGAAGGTATGTGTAAATGTCATGATACCAAGGATCATTGGGACCAACAATTTCACACACAAATTCTAATTTTGGTACCTCAAATATGGGCACGAGAAGCTGCTCTATCAGGAATTCATATTTTGGGACGTTGTTAGGGATGTCCAATAGGGACCCAATTGTTGCCATGGCATCTGTTGCTCTGTTGTTGGTTCTAGGAATTTGTTCAAATGTTATTTCGATGAAGGATTCTTTAAGGGTCTCCACCAAATTCTTGTATGGAGTGAGCTTGTCATCCTTAGTCTAATATTCATTATTAACTTGATTTATAATCAACTGAGATTCTCCATATACTTTTAGAGCCATGATGTTCCATTGCACTACTATCCTGAGACCTATAGTCAAAGCCTCGTATTCCATGATGTTGTTGGTGCAAGGAAATACCAGTTTGTATGATCTTGGTATGCAATCCCTTTGTGGGGTGATGAAGAAGACACCCGCTCCTGATCTGTGCTGCGTGTATGAGCCATCGAAGTATAGTTTCCAGTGATCAGCTACGTTGAGGTTAAAGATGGATTCATCTAGAAACTCTGAGACAAGAGGATTCTCAAAATAAATAGGTGCTTCTACTATTTGATCTGCGATGACCTGACCCTTGATTGCTTTTCTCTCCACATACTCAATGTCATATTCTAATAATATCATTACCTATTTTTCCATTCTACCTATGAGCATTGCCTTTGATAGTAGATACTTGAGGGGATCAATTTTGGCGATGAGCTTTATTTTGTGTGCCAACATGTAATGTCTAAATTTTTGAGAAGCAAACACTATTGCGAGACATGATTTATCGATAAATGAATAGTTTAACTCATGCCCAACCATTGTCCTATTGATGTAGTATATAGCCCTCTCCATTCTATTTTCATCATGCTGAGCTAGGAGAGCTCCAAGGGCTGCTACTATTGCTGATACATATAAGATCAGCAATTTCTTTGGGATATGTGGCATTAAGACTAGTGGTGTCAATAGGTATTCCTTGATTTTGTTAAATGCCTCTTCACATTTATCATCCAATTTGTACGCTACTCCCTTGCAAAGTAGGTGAGAATATGGATTTTGTTTGTCTACTAACTGTGCTATGAACCTTTGAATGGACTAGAGTTTGCCTTGGAGGCCTCTTAATTTTTTTAGTGTCTTTGGTGCTTCCATTTCGAGGATTGCTTTCACTTTTACTAGATCCACTTCAATACCCCTCATCAATACTATATATCCTAGCAGTTTTCCTGATTGTACGCCGAAGATGCACTTTTTGGGTTTAGTCTTACTTTGTATTCTTCCAGTCTGTCAAAGATGGCACTCAAGGTCGCTATATGGTCTTGTATTTTTTTGGACTTAGCTAGGATGTCATCAACATAGTCCTCAACTGTTTTATGGATCATATCATGGAAGATCAATTTCATAGCCCTTTGATATGTTGCTCCTACATTTTTTAGGCCAAATGGCATCATGTTCCAGCAGTAAGTCCCCCATGGACAAGTGAAGGTTGTCTTATGTTGATCCTCTTTTGCTATCATGATTTGGTTATATCCTGAAAATCCATCCATTAGTGATAACATCTCATGTCCCGTTGTCATGTCTACTATCATGTCGATGTTGGGAAGCAAGAATTCATCCTTTGGACATGCCTTATTCAAATCTCTTAAATTTGTACATATTCGAATGGCTTCATCAGGTTTCGAAACAAGTACCAAATTTGATACCCATTCTAGATAATCTATTGGTCGTATGAATCCTGTATCTAACAACTTTTTGAGCTCCATTTTGACCAATAAGGAAATTTGAAGATGCATTTTTTGAAGCTTTTGTTTAACCGGTTTTGCTTCTGGATACACTGCTAAGTGACAAACCATAGTCTCTGGATCAAGTCCTGGCATGTCAGCATAACTCCATGTGAAGTTTATTTTCCTTTCCCTTATGAATGCTGCTAGCAGTTCTTGCTCTTCTAATAGCAGTGATTCCACATAGAATGTGACATTCGGGGTCTCCTCTGTTCCTAGGTTGATCGGATTGCATTTTTCAGCCAAGACTGTTGACTTCTCTTGATGAATAGATCTTAAGGGAAGATTGAATCCTTCATCCTTGGGTGCCTCAGAGAGGTTTTCACCATTGGATATGTCCTTTCTTTTTACTATTTTCTTGTCAGAGAGTGCCATGATGTGGTTTTCACTCAAGGACTTGGATATGATTCTTAGTTTCTCTCTTTTGCGACTGAAGGATTCAATCATTTCCCCATAATAAGCCTGTGTTTCTAGCTCTATTATAAACCCTGCTTTATGATCTCCATCTGGAATGTTATCCCTTAATCCCATGAATTCTGAGAGCGCCTCATTGTTTTCAAATGTATCAAGAACTGGTGGTCCTCGTTGGTCATAGTCGATGAGTTGGGGATATACTAAGCGGATTTCATGGTCTTGGTTGTTTGGCTCAAAAGATAAGGTATTGATCATGCAAAGGGTGGTTTCCTCATCATCGCTACTACTACAGACATCAGTTATATCAAAGGTATAGTTGTATAGGACATGGCCTATAGATACTAGTAAATGTAGCTCTGCTATTGTCAGTAGACGAGATTTATTAACCACTCTAACTGAAGGACTTCAACCATGTATGGTTATGCTCGAAGGGGTACATCCAAGGCCAAGACTTGTTATTGGTCACGTCTTTGGCATGATAGGTATTGTAAGGCCATTGTTGTTTTGTCCTAATTGTTGATTTTTGTCGTAACCCATTACAAGCATCATTTGGAAACCTTTGCTTCTTTCATCCATTGGTAAATTAGTTGTTGGTCTCTCATCTTGGTATAGCATGTGCGATGGATCTGTCTCAATGTCCTCTTGGCCAAGATCTCCCCAACTTGTGAATTTAGGATAGTTTTTAGGAGACGTTTGAGATGTGGAAGCTTGATTTTGTTGTGGGCGTCCTCGTGATCTAAGAGATTGTGGTAATTCTCCTATCACAAAAGCATTGTTAGGGAGCATGTAGCTTCCACAACCATCCTCCTAGATGATGAGCTTGATGTCAGAGATGGTGGGAATGGCAAGTGTCTCTATCTCAGAAGTGAATGTGAGGGTGGTAGGATCAATGTATGATATGGATGGGCCCTCATCATTTTTTGGTATTTAGGGGATTTTTTAATATTTTGTTTCAAGATTTTTGCAGTATGAAAAAGGTTTGGGATCTTCGTGGATGGTAACTTCTTGTCTGTTATGTGTAAATTTCACACATTGGTGGAAGGTTGGTGCTATTTCTTTCATTGCATGAATCCATGGACGTCCTAAGAGGATGTTATATGGCAAATCAAGGTCCAAGACCTGACAAGTGGTTTCCATAAGAGCCAGCCCTACTTAAATAGGGAGTTTAATCATGCCTTGAGACACTCTCTCTTGATCATCGTATGCTCTTATCATGATGCCTTTCCTTTTTTCAATGGAATCTTCTAATATTTTCAACTGCTTGATGAGGCCAAGAGAACAAATATTCAAACCCGCACCTCCATCCACCAGTACCCTTTTGATTTTTCTCTTATTTACAATGACTTCCAATTGAAGTGCACAGTTATGATATGGTTGTGTGGGAAAATCTTGGTCAGAGAATGTAATGAGATTAGGTGTTATGATATTTCCGACCATAGCTTGGAATTGTTCCGCATCGAGATCTACAGGGACAGTTGATGAGGCTAATGCTTCCTCAAGGATCTTTTTATAAGTTGATGATATTTTTAACAACTCCATGATGGAGATGTGTGCTAGTGTTCTCTTAAGTTGGTCTACAACATTGTAACCATGTGGACCAGATCTAGATGAAGGGACTCTATTTGGTTGGGATGATCCTATGATGGTGACTTTTTCGCCTCTTGTGGTGACTCCACAATCTTTGGCATGGGCACCCTTGATGGTGATGACCATGCAGTCTTCATTTAGGGAGGCAACAATTGATTCATAAATATGATTTACACTGCCCTTCCCTTTATCATTTTTATTCTCTTTGTTGCTATGATTCGGCATCAGATTCATGTATATCTTAAGGTCTTGATTTCCCATAGGTTGTTCCACGTTTATGATTCTCTTATCAATGAGATCTTGGATGATTTTTTTGAGTCGCATGCAACTGTTTGCGGTGTGGCCTTTGATTTTATGAAATTCACAAAGTTGACTCTCGTTGTACCAAGGAGGTTTGACATTGGGTTCTTGGTAATTCTCAAATGTAGGAGGTTGGATGAGTTTTTCGTCTATCAACTTTTTCATGATGTCCTCAAGTGGTTCCCCCAAAGTAGTGTATTTTCATTTGGGATAAGTTTTGTGTTGAGGTGGTCCTCTTTGGTCATTGAGATTATTGATGGTTGGATTGTTGTTTGGATGGTATGTCGTGTGATGATTGTTTTGGTGTTGTGTTTGAGTTTGTGGTGTGGGTGTATTTTGGCGTGGACCACTAATGACCACCTTGGCATCAATGATGCCATCATTAGTGATGTTTTTGTTCCTTTCCCATGTGTGAGGTTTATCATTGTAATTTGATGGTGGGTGGTTATTTTTTTTCATGATATGATGTTGATTTAGTGGGTTGAGTCACAAGGGCTCTTTCGATGCTAAGCACCTTGGGGATCAGTTGATCATATGTGGTGATACCCTAAACCTTGAGATGAAATTCCAAGCAGCCTTCAAGGTTGGCTATGATGGTGCAAACTTGTTCTTTTGGCATGGTCCACTTGCTTCGATTGGCCTTGGATCACCATCGTTGTAAGAATGAGGTGAATGACTCACCCTTTCCTTGTTTTAGAGCGTAGAGTTCTTCGAGGCTAAAATCTATTGCAATGTTGCATGCATAATTTTTAATGAATGCATCTCTAATTTCTTGGAATGTTCTAATGTCGAAAGGTAAACGAGAGAACCATTCTATAGCGAGGCCTACCAAGCTCCTAGGGAATAGTCACATCAGATAAGTGTCGTCATATACGACCTCCATGCAATGAACCTAGAATTCCCTGATGTGATCTTTAGAGTTTCCCATCCCTCGATATTTGTCAAATTTAGGGATTTCAAATCCCTTAGGGAATGGTTTCATCTCTAGGCTCCTATCAAATGGATAGGGACACAAGTTACTTGGTGTTTTTGTTGTTCGCCTAGATTGCATGTCGAGCACTTGTTGCGAAAGCAACCTGATTTGTGTTGTCACATCATTTTGTGGATCAGGGGGTGGGATGAAAGTGTTTTGGGATGTTTGAATCATGGTTTGGATGGGTGGGTTGGTCGGCATGTTGTTTGATGGTATTTGTATGTTGTGTCAAGCGAGGTAGGATTCCACCTGCTTTTGTATTAACAATGCTTGTTGTTGATCTTGTTGTTGTTGCGTTAATATTTTTGCTTGTTGTTGAGCCTGTTGTTGTTCCAACAATGCTTGTTGTTGTGCTTGTTGTTGTTCTAACAATGCTTGTTATTGGGCTGCCAACTTTGTTGCTTCTTGCTGCTCTTGATATTACTTTAATGCTTGTTGATATGCTTGCAATTGCGTTGCTTTTCTTTGTTCTAGGAGTTGTGATTGATATTGTGTTTGATGTGCCTGACATTGAGCTTGCACTTGAGCTTGTGCTTGTGCGACTTGTGCTTGTGCTACTTTTTGTTGCAATAAAAGTTGTGCTTGAGCAACCTTTTGTGCTTGTAATGCTTGGACAGCTTCTTGTTGTTGTTTTTGCAATAAAGCTTGAGCTTGTTGCACTTGTAATGCAGCTTGGGCAGCTTGCACAACTTGAGTAGCTATGTGTACGGATTTTGGTTTCTGCACTTGTTGGTATCCTTGTTGGAAAGCAAATTGCAATGTCATGTCATATTGGCTTGATGTTGTGGAAATTGGTGGTGGTGGGGGTGGTGGTGGATTTGGGATGGTATTTGTGAAGGTGGTGTTCATGATGGAATGTGTTGTTGATATGGTTGGTCCTTGAGAGATCATGTTTTGTGATGTTAAGGGAGTGTTTGATGATGTTGTGATTGCTTTTGTGTTTTTCGTTTGTTGTTGTGATATCAACGACAAAGTTTGATTATTTGGTACGATGCTTTAATTGATATTTTGGATAGTGGTTTGATTGATATTCAATAGAGGGGGAATCCCTAAACCAAGGAGTGATGTGGATGATGATGGTAATGGTGGAAGAGGTGGGAATGTTAGGGGTGCAAGTTCTTGTGAAAATGTTGTGGTGTCAAAGATGCCCCATAATGCGAACATGTCCCCTTCATTTTGTGAATTTGTGAGAGGGTTTTTAGGCATTGCGCGAAAGTATGATGATGATGGATCATGATGGAAGGTGAGAGGAACATTCTTATGTAATGGGTTTTCAAGTATGTTTTGTTCCAAGGTGGTGTTTGCATCCAGGTTTTGATTATTAAGAAGGGGGTGTGCTTGTAGAGCATTGAGAAATGAATTTCCCTTGTTAATGTTGGGTTGGGTTGGAGCAAAAGATGTCTTGATTTGTAGAATGTTTTGTGTGATGTTTTGGGATGGGGGTGTAGATGAGATGGGAATGGTGGATGAGATTGGAGGAAAAGATGTCTCCACTATGGTGCTCACATCAAAATCAGAAGGTAATTTGGCCTCTTGTTTTGCTATTTCAAGCATGTATAATGAAGGGTTGAGCCTCATCATGATGTTAATGATTCTATGATTATCTAGATTTTGGAGCATCTTAGTCATTTCCTCATGAGACATACCAAAGGTAAAGTCCTCTCCTTGGTTTTCTTCTTGTGGATTTTGTGATGATGAGAGGGTCAAAGGATTACTTGATTCAGAGAGATTCATTTCTGCATTTGTTTGGCTAAGATTTCTTGATGCATGTGTTTCTTTGTTGGCTTCCATACTCTTCTTGTATTGAGATCTAGTTAGAACCATAAAACAAGGATAAATTTTTGAGAATATGGGAGATGAATCTCTTAATTCTTTGGATCAATCTTTACTTTATTCCCAAAGTAGAAAGTTCTAAGTTACCTTGAGGATCAAAGATGATGATGTGGTGATAATGTGAGGGATGGATAATGTGGATGTTATGGTCTTTTGATCAATCTTGATGTGAGATGCTAGGCTTTTCAGACTTTCGGATATGTTTTGTATTTTTTATTTTGATTTTTCCTTTTGATTTTGTCCTTGATCTTGATTGGTTTTTATTGTTTTGATTTTGAACAAGAAGACCCTAAGATGTTGGATGATGATCTAAGGGATAGCTTTGTTCAAGATATGATAATTTGAATATGTGTGGGGAGAAGGATGCATCTACCCATACCTATCCAAACAAGATGATAGTTTTACTAAGCATATGAAGAAGGATTCATCCACATATACTAAGCTAAACAAGATGATTTTGATGACTTTGACTAAGCATATGCAAAAGGATGCATCTACACATACCTAGCCAAAAGGTGGTTTTGATAATGTTTTCAAGGACTTTAGACTAAAAGATTTTGATGATGGTTTGATTTTTCCAAGAGGCCTAGCATTAAGGGATGATTTCAATATTTTCCAAAAGGTGATGGTGAGATGATGTTTGATGTTTTGAAGGGTGGATGAAAAATATTTTGACTTGCTTTTGATCCCAAGATGAACCTAATAAAGACACTGTGTTTGCCTAGGCCTAGGTATTGAAGAGCATACAAATGCTTCCTATAGACCTTTGTGACCAAGAAATGATTTGAACATTTATTTTCGGATCTCTTACCAATGATTTTTTGCTCTGGGATTGTAACTCTTCAACACATATGAAAGTTCTTTTTTTTTAGCTTTGCTTAATGGCTTTATTTTACCAAAAACACTTTTCTTTGATTAGCTTTCAAACTAAGATTTCCAATGTCTTAGTTTCTTCAAACCCCACAAGATATGTTATGTGGAAATTTGATGAACTTAAGGTAAGGGTTTTCCTATTGTTTACTTAAGGAGACAAATTGAGATATAATCCAATGTTTAAAAACCTCCAAGGACTTGAATCCCAAGGGAAAGCAGTAACATATAGATTGAGTCAATGGCATTTGTCTCCAAAAGGGTTTGAAATTTGGATGATGTTAAGTGTTTGTTTTTGAGATGTTTTCGATCAAGCAATGCTTTTTGTAACCCAAGAACAAGTACAATCCTATGGATGTGTAAGACAATATTTGTTGGATTCCCACTTGGACAAGTCCAGCTATGCTTATCTCTAGTGAATGGTTAGATGCTTGACGCTACTGGCTCCCCTCCACGGAACTCACTTATACGGGGCAGCCAAGCATCAACACCCATGAAACTCCCATGGCATGCTTTCCATTTCTACTAGAAGACTGTAAAAGTGTGGGGCAGTTTCAGAATGACCGTTCTTGCACCAACAAATAGATTAAAGGATTTTGGAAAATTCTAACACATGGGTTTTAGTAAGGACTTTTCCGTTCGTAGGAGTTGACCCATACAGAAAGATTCCCTTTTGGATCCATCTTGTCAGAATCAACCGCATGATATTGGCATTTAATCCAATATCCACATTTATATACCGATTGGAAAATAATCTTGGCTTTAGAGTGTTACCGGTTGAGTCATTCCCTTGGGTGAGTAGTCTTTCCCCAAGGCAGACCCTCTAGGATAAACAAAAGCAAGCAAAGAAAAAATATGTAACTCGATCAATCTTTGATGGCACAAAGAGAGAGAATATATGTGATGATGCTCTACTCACACTCGCACAAGATTTTCTTCAATTTTAAACCCAAATTGAAGTGTGTAGGTGATTGCTTTGTCTCACCCTAAAGTCATGAAAAAGGCCTTTTGATTCTCAAGATCGCTATAAAGTGCTAGAGAAATGCATATGTCATTTTTCAATGCCCTTAGTTTAAGTAAGCTCTCACATCAAACAAAGTTGCACTTGTTCTTTTTAAATCCTCAAAGCAAGATGTGAGTTCTTTTTAGAGCACCAAATCACAAGTGAAAGACATTTGTTCAATTTTTTAATCCAAGAAACAAAATCTAGTAAGTTGTAGTTCTAATGTTCATTTTAATCCTTTTGTATTGTTCTTTTTAGAGCCCAAATTGAAATCTATTGAGTCCTAAAATCTTGAAGTGATACAATCCTTTAAACTTGGAATTATAATTGCTTCCAAGAGTGTCTAAAGACACTTGATACAATAGAGAAATGATGTAATAAGAAGCTTTGATTTTTTTTTTCCTCCTCCCCTTTTTGATTTCCTAACCTACAAAAGTGATAAAAACGTTAGATGAGATCAAGAAACAAAATAATATAGGGGTTACATGAATCATTAACCAAAACACCCTAAAACTTAGGCCAAATTATCATGTGTTTTGACTTTAGATGAAAATTTAAAAATTTTAACTCATTAATAGTTAAGAGATACCTACACCATTGGATAGCTTATGAAATTATACCCCATTTCAAAAAAAAAGTATCAAAAAAGACCTTCGTATGACCAAGATATGGTCATTTTAAAACTGACTCTAAAAGTGCTAAAACAGTGACCATATGCACTAAAAAATGGGAATTAATGAATAGTACTGTCAAAAAATAGTGAAATTTTATAAAAATATGTGTTAGATTTGTAATTCAAGCCCTCCTTCTAGCACCAAAATGTGAACCCTAATCCAAATACCTACAAAACACAACAAATTAATACATTAGGAGGTCAAATGCAAGCAAGAATAAGGATTCCTCAAGAAATTAATTTGAATAGCAAAAGAGATAGAAAATGAAAGGAAGAACACAATGAAACTTGAAAGCATATGAAAATCTATTCTAAAGCCAACAAACTCCTAATCTCTTGAGGGAATTGGTGCCAGTTTGGTGTGAAAATTGGCCCTTTCCCAACTCCAATGATGCAAAGTTGATATGTGATGAAGAGTGATCCACTTTGTTGATGCTTGATGTATGCTCCAAGATGAAAATCTGCATAAAACCTAACTATGCTTTGATCTGATTAGGATCTAGACTAATTGCATTTGAATGCTTAATGTTTACAAATCATAAAATCCAAATTACATAAACATAATTAACACATTAACATGTGAATTAAGCAGAAATACAATTCATGCATACATTATTGAAATTATGCATTAAAAACTAAAGGTGAAAAGAATGAAATTGAGAAGGAAGAAGAGAGAGAGAGTGCAAACGATCTGATAATAGAGTTCGCCACAACGTGACTACGTCTTCGGGTCCACTCCAATAGAGTGAGACTGATCTGATTAATCTCCAAAAATCAGTTACAAATGCACCAAGAGCACTTCGGCAGCATGACAATACTCCAACTTAAAAAAAGGCTCAAAATAATCTCCTTAGCAAAACTCCCTGTTTCTCTGATTCACAGCTTCACCACCTAGACTTGAAAAATCTGCGTAGCTCCTAAGAGCACACCTCCCCCTTTTATACACAAAATATTCCCAAATTGGTGAAAAACCAATTGATTTGGGAATTTCAACTTAATCCCCCTTACATAGTAAATATTTTGAAAAATTCCCCTTATCAAAACAAATCCCCTAAAAAAATAATTAAATGGTTTATATGCCCTGTCACATATTACATTCGGGCTTTTTCTGTTTCCATAAGTTACAACTAATCCTTTTAAAAGGATTATTGTTTACAACTTGGAGGGAATTTATTAAATTAAGGGGTATTCCGTTTCCACATTTCCACAAAACCATCCAATGCCACTTGTATTTTAAAGCCATACAATATACAATGTTGGTTTAAAATTCTCATTTAAAATAGGGGATGAGTTTGGTTACGGGCTATTTACATCCCTAAAAAATAGGGATCAATTTGTTTTCCCTAAAAAAAAGGTAGCCTAAAAAATAGCATGATTTTTTTTTTAAATAATGGTGATCCCCTTTTATAGGGAGGGCCACGTTTTTTTCTTAAGGAAGTGATTTAATTATTAAAATGGAGGGCATGGTTGTTATTAATTTATTTATTTTTTTTATATATTTTTTCAAATAAAGCCATGTCCAAAAAATTGCCGCCACGTGTAACTTCGGGAAGCCACCATGTGTCACCTCATGATTCATCCATGTCAGAATGATGATGTCATGCTGACATCATCATTGTACCTTCAAGTCAACCTAGTCAACCACGAGCTTTGACCTTCCATATCTTGCACATACGAACTCCAATTTGCGCAAAACGAACACCGTCGGAAAGCTCTTGTTGTGCTCTTCGCATTGACATCAATTTTGACCAATTTTGGTGACATCAAATTTTGACATTTTTTTCTTGCCCTGGGCCTTGAGTTGACCAATTGTCGACTAAACTTTGATCGGCAATAACTTGGGCTCGATAGCTCTATTTGACTCCATTCAAGTTGCATTGGAATCAGGACATCGAGCTCTTTCTAATGGTGCTGAAATTTGGAGTATTAGAGATTCTTCAATTTTTAGTGAAAATATCCCCTGGATCAGGCCCCCCACTGGAGAACTTTTGGACCTCGAAAAGTGGCATTTATTCAAACATCAAGTGAGGACTTGGCTTCCCCACTTGTCTTGTATCCTCTGTACATCTATATACCTGGCTCACAAACACAATGAAGACTGCAACAACATTGTTGATCATAAACATCATTCTATCACTTCCATAAGCATCTACATCAACTGTTGTAGCCACTAACCAACAAACATTGACTAGCATCAAGCTAAACAATAATGCAGATATGAAAGAGAACATATCAACAAAATATCGATCCTTCGCAACAAGAACATTTTTACCCAAGGGATCATTAATGCTTTCAATCTCCATTCCCTCATGTTGTACTGTGGGTGCATCCTGCAACATCTGACCCTGGTTAGCTACTCCAAGTTCCTGTCTAGAACCACCTGTGCTAACAGACATAAGAGTTAAATATTTACTTGCATTAATCACCCTCTTAAATTTCCCTATGTTTGTAAAAGAACGATCAGTCTTAATCCTATGAGAATGTACAATATACTGAATGCCATCTTTAAACAAATGATAATGATTCTTTTACCTATAGAAAATAGCTTTCCAATCATATAGATAAGGGCTACCTAGAACTATCCCACAGATATCTAGTGGAACCACATCAAATTGTACTTCATCCACAAACTTACTAGTGATTGCGAATTTTAAAGTGCATTGTCTTGTTACTTGCAACTTATCATTCTCACAAATCCAACCTAGTGGATAAGGTTTCTTATGCAATGTAGTTTTCAATCCCAAGTTTCTTACAACATCTTCAGAAATTAAGTTAACTTGAGAACCACTATCTATGAGTGCATCAATCTTAATGTTCTTAGCAACAACCCTTAAATGAAAAAGCTCATTCCTTTTCTTATCTTTAGAGACATCATTAACTTTAGAAGTAGAAGCACAACTATCAAAGGAAACACTGGAATTAGGATCTTTACCTTTCAAACCCATAGTTGTTATCTTAGTTTCATCATCAGAATTAGAACCAAGATCCATAACAACATTTATGGCTTTCTCCTTACCCTTATGTTTTTGATTCTGTCTTTGAGCCCACTTAGGCTTCAATTTGGGATGAAACTTACAACAATGATCTTCATTAGGACCCTTCCTGTCACAATGAGAGCAAGAAAGCTTGTCATCCTTCTTGACTGTAGCTATCTTCTTTCCTTTCCCTGTCTCTGCATTCTTAGAAGATTTCTTTACAGAGTTATCATTATCAAACTTATCAATAAAAGAACCCTTTCCCCTTGACTCTAAGTGTGTAGCTTGAACAGACACTTCATCCAAATTACAAGGGTTCAAAACCAAAATAGAATGTCTGAGATATGAGTGAAGACCTCCTATGTACTTTAGCAAAGTATCCTGGGTGTACAAAGGTACATTTAATGCAATAGCCTTCTTTCTGAATTCATGGGTGTACTCTTGGACATTTTGACCTTTCCCTTGTTTAAACACTTGCCAATTCATCATTAATTGTTGCATGTGACCTAAGGGATAGAATTGCTTTTTAAGAGCATTAATAAATTCTAACCAAGATAAATTGACTCTACCATGTTGTGAAATTTCTGTTCTAGTCCTATTCTCCCACCAGGTAAGAGTTGTACCTCCCAACCGAAGAGTGGCTAACTGGATCCTAGAAGCATCATCAAAGAGGTTTTGAACTCTACAATAAACTTCTACTTGTTGAATCCAGTCATCTAGTTTTTCAGCATCTAATTCATCACAATACTTAGGTAGTTCAAATTTTACATCCAATTTAATTTGAGGCTTATTTACACCCTTAAAAGGATTACCAGAAAGAGAATGTGTAGAAGAAGAAGGAGAATGGGGAGAAGAAGGAGTAGACGGAGGATATTTTGGGGGTTCATCACCACCTCCTGGTTGCATCTTCTTGCTTTTACTGTCTCCATGATCTTCTTCACGTTTCATGCGTTCTTCCCTTTCTTTGAGTAGCGTCTCCAACGCAGCTTTCATCTACCAAAAATTCTCTTTGAAACTCCTGCTCACTGAGTTCTTCGGGTACCTCCATTCCAGACAAAGACATCTTTGGAAAAAAAATTCGTTTCCCGATCTCAGGATTATATTCCTCAAGCTTTCCTTCGCCCTTCTGAATCCTGGATCTTGTTAGCATTCAAAATCAACTACAATAATAGTCACCAAAAGCTCTGATACCACTTGATCTGATTAGGATCTAGACTAATTGCATTTGAATGCTTAATGTTTACAAATCATAAAATCCAAATTACATAAACATAATTAACACATTAACATGTGAATTAAGCAGAAATACAATTCATGCATACATTATTGAAATTATGCATTAAAAACTAAATGTGAAAAGAATGAAATTGGAGGGAAGAAGAGAGAGAGTGCAAACGATCTGATAATGGAGTTCGCCACAAACGTGACTATGTCTCCGGTTCTGCTCCAATAGAGTGAGACCAATCTGATTAATCTCCAAAAATCAATTACAAATGCACCAAGAGCACTTCGGCAGCCTGAGAATACTCTGACTTACAAAAAGGCTCAAAATAGTCTCCTTAGAAAAACTCCCTGTTTCTCTGATTCACAGCTTCACCACCTAGACTTGAAAAATCTATGTAGCTCCTAAGAGCACACCTCCCCCTTTTATACACAAAATATTCCCAAATTGGTGAAAAACCAATTGATTTGGGAATTTCAACTTAATCCCCCTTACATAGTAAATATTTTGAAAAATCCCCCTTATCAAAACAAATCCCCTAAAAAAATAATTAAATGGTTTCTATGCCCTGTCACATATTACATTCGGGCTTTTCCTGTTTCCATAAGTTACAACTAATCCTTTTAAAAGGATTATTGTTTTACAACTTGGAGGGAATTTATTAAATTAAGGGGTATTTCGTTTCCACATTTCCACAAAACCATCCAATGCCACTTGTATTTTAAAGCCATACAATATACAATGTTGGTTTGAAATTCTCATTTAAAATAGGGGATGAGTTTGGTTACGGGCTATTTACATCCCTAAAAAATAGGGATCAATTTGTTTTCCCTAAAAAAAAGGTAGCCTAAAAAATAGCATGATTTTTTTTTAAATAATGGTGATCCCCTTTTATAGGGAGGGCCACGTTTTTTTCTTAAGGAAGTGATTTAATTATTAAAATGGAGGGCATGGCTGTTATTAATTTATTTATTTATTTTATATATTTTTTCAAATAAAGCCATGTCCAAAAAATTACCGCCACATGTAACTTCGGGAAGCCACCATGTGTCACCTCATGATTCATCCATGTCAGCATGATGATGTCATGCTGACATCATCATTGTACCTTCAAGTCAACCTAGTCAACCACGAGCTTTGACCTTCCATATCTTGCACATACGAGCTCCGATTTGGTCAAAATGAACATCATCAGAAAGCTTTTTCTATGCTCTTCACGTTGAAATCAATTTTGACCACTTTTGGTGACATCAAATTTTGACCTTTTTTTCTTGCCCAGGGCCCTGAGTTGACCAATTGTTGACTGAACTTTGATCGGCAATAACTTGGGCTCCGTAGCTCGTTTGACTCCATTCAAGTTGCATTGGAATTAGGACATCAAGCTCTTTCTAATGGTGTTGAAATTTGGAGTATTAGAGATTCTTCAATTTTTAGTGAAAATATCCCCCAGATCATGCTTGGATGAAATTGATGATAAATTGCTATGGATTTGAGTAGAGTAAGTTTACTCAAATTGTGGATGATGAAATGAGGAGATGAGCTCTTCATTTATAGAATGAGAAGATGGATAAATGTTCAAAATAGAGCAATGTGGGATTAATTTTCAACAAATGAGAAGAAGCCACATGTCATCATGTGAATGGTTGAGGAATGAGCACATTTTGAAGAATGTGCAAAGAAAGGGGGGAGATTCCAATTCAAAATATGGCTTGAAGAATTAGTTTAAAGGCGAAGCACATGCACATGGCTCAAGAAAAGGACATGTAAGAGATTTTAAATTCTTTGTTGAAAGGGACAAGTCCTTTTGGGGGGGGAGATTTCAAATTTGAGGAATATTCCCACTTGGATGCCTTTTTGAATAAAAATTGATGATTTATAAATCAATTAAATTGATTTTCATGTGCAAGTTGCAAAATCTAGAGGATTTGAGTGATTAGGATTAAATTAATTAGGATTTGATTAATTTAAAGGAGATTAGCTGATTTTGACTTTTGACTTAGATTTTTGGATTAATTTAAATCAAAAAGAGAGGAATAATGATTTAGATTTAATTAAATAAATATTTTGATTTATTTAACTAAAGAGGGATGATGTTGGATAAAGATTGATTTAATTTAATAGAATGACTTAGAGATTTAATTAAATAAAATGTATTATTTAATTAAAAAGGGGATTACAAAATTAATTAAATAAAATTGATTTATTTAATTAACAAGAGATGATGACTTAATTAGATAAATTATTATTTATTTAATTAAGGGACGAATAGTGATGATAAGTTGAAGAGGTGATTCAGGACAAAACAATGTTAGTTAATTGGGATCAAGTGCACAATGTCAATCAGTATATTTTACGTGTCTACAATAATTACAATTCTTGCGGCTAATTTCATATAACCACCAGAGCCAAGTTTGTGCTACCTGTATTTTTCTAGTCTTTCCTTTGTTGACTTTGATGTGTTAAGAAGCCTATGAAAATTTTGAAATACGTTAGATTATGTAAAAAGAAAGAGTAATCAGTATATAATTACATTGTTGATAGCATCACATACCTTCCTTGGCCTGATGGTGTCTTTCCTTTTTTCTTTTCAACCTTCTCTTTTCCATCTGACACCAAGTCCTTCCACTCCCTCTTCAGAATCATAGGGGGATACTCGTACTTTTTTTTCTTCTCTAAATGTGACCTATATTTGTCCCTCACATACTTTATATATGTACCAACTTTCTTAAGGACCTTGGTTTGATTGAATGTTTTTTCACCAATAAGTAAATTTAAATTGGATTATATATAATAATAATTATAACATTTTAAATTACCTGGGACCTTCTCTATCTTTATGGGAATGAAATCCTCGGTCACCACAAATGTGACCAGCAATGTTCTTGTACTAGTAATATGGGAAGATCCAAAAAATGCTGCTAAAACAACACCACTACTAGTGGCCTATGCATCACGAGTACTACCTGATCCCTGCATACTATGTGTTACCAACATTTCAGTCAACAATATAGGCACGAATGATGGGGTCAGATGATCTAATGTATGTGCAGAAAGATCAGGATGGAAACTTGTACTAACCCCTACTTTGTGGGTAGCACCTGTAGTACCCTGATCATGCGCAGCAACATCATGAGGATGCAAAAAATCCTATAAAAACAAAAAATATTTAGTTCATGACATAAAAGAGTACAAATTATAAAACCATGAATGAACTTATAATTAAATACCTCATGACAGCTTACTTGCAAGTTTTGTACTCTCTTAGTCAACATTTTAAAACTCTTATCTCATCTGTTTGAGGCACTATGAATGACAATTGAAGGATTTCTTCACTGTATTTTTTTTGTGTCTTCCTTATCATATTGAGAGGGTTTTTTGAATATGCGATGTCATCATCCAATAACAGTGACTGCACTTTGACCCTATGGATGCTCTCCTCCACTACTGGTGCCTTTCCCGATTAGTCGACTACAACAAGAATATTAAAAACATTATTGAAATTAACCCAATAAACTTATGAAAATAACATAATAATAAAAAAATTTGCTCGTATCTAATTTGTACAATAGCAATGAGGTAAACCTATGGGGTAGAAGCAACTGAAGATGCATCGCAATCTATGGTCTAGGTCAGAGCCTTCCCCGTACAATCAATGTCTCATTGTGACAAAAATTAAATATAAAAAACATTACCAAAATGAAACCAATAGACTTACAAAAAAAAAAATGGTATATTGGAGTCATTAATTGGAGGTTGGGTAAAATGGTATATAGTATGTACCACCCCCATAGTAACTGTGATTGTATCTAAGCGATTCAAATTGTAATTGATTAGCAACTCTTCCCCTGTAGTTATTGATTTTATCACACATACGAATACATGGTTTCCCTCATGCACCTCAAAAATGCAATTGGGTTGCTTATTTGTTGACCCAGGTCATGTACTATTTATAAACCCTGCAATATTCCCTTATGCTTTTGGCCTTCCATCAATGTACATAGCCACTCCTTTATTTTGATCCTTATCTTTTAGATGTATATAATTTGCTAACAGTGCATACCTATGCATACTTCGTGTATATCAAACCAGTTGCATATAATCTTTGTAACTGTAACAGGGTCCGACATACTCCATCAATTCAGTAACTTTTTTGTAACAAACCTTTATGCCATCCATGCAAAATAGGCCCAAACCATGTAATGAAAATGGTGCTATGTGACATATCTTCTCGTTGACACAAAAATCAGTGTTTATTGGAGGAAGTTCCTTGGGTACCCATTGTTTCTGTAGATGTTTGTACCTCAAGGGCACCTCGATGTCACCTATTCTCTCATCATCATAAGAAATGACCCCCCTTCAACAAGAAAAAATTCCATGTGTTTATAGAATTTTCTTCTAATCTTTTTACCTTTAGTTGATCTCCCTCTTTTAGACCTACTACATGTCTCGCTTTCCTCTTCTCCTCCTGAATTTCCCTTGCTCAAGGAAGACATATCTGAAAAATACCTATTTGGTGTTACCTGCACTCATAAGGATGTTGGATGAAGTTCTTTCATGGTGATGTGATCTCAAGGTGACATTATGATTAATCTATCATTTCATCACTAGAATACTAATAGACATAATTCAGGTGCATGTGTGAGGTGGTTTAGTTGTCCATTGATAAACTCCATATGTCTAAGTGGTTAACAGGGAGGGAGTGTGTACTAGGACTAGTTAATTCATCATAAGTTTATGCTTTGGAAATAAAAATTGTTTAAGTCATCTTAAATCTTCATATGTCTAATTGCTAGGAGAATTTTGGTATGTTTTAAGGTAGGATGAGTGGTTGCATCAATGTTCTAGTTCTCTATGCCATCACCATGAGACCACATTTCTTTGAGGCATTCCATCACCATGAGACCACATTTCTTTGAGGCATTCCATCAAATAGTTCACTGCCTTGTATATGGCTTGTCATGGCATTCCATCACCATTGAAGCATTTTTTCAAACAGTTCATTGCCTTGTCTATGCTATTGCTTACTATTGTGCTTAGACAATTTTTTTCCAAGAACCCATAGCTTGTTCAAAAGCACTTGTTTTAGGCTTTTAGCCATAGCATTAAGGTAGTGAATTGTTTGATAAAATGGTTTGGTAGTCATGTATGAAAAATGTTGTAGCATAGCAAGACAATGAACTATTTTTAAAAATGCCTCAAATAAATGTAATCTCATGAAGATGGAATTCCATGAAAATCCATAGCCATAAGCATTCTTCATGGCATTCCATCACCATGAGACCACAATTCTATGAGGCATTTTTTCAAATAGTTCACTACCTTGTCTATGCTATTGTTATTATTCTATTAACCAATTATATGTTAAGGTGGTTAGAATTTTAAAATATCTCTACTTAGATGTGAAATTTTATCCTTCAAGTCCCTGAATCTTTAGGTAATGTGTTGCAAGTGGAAGAAACAAGGTCTACTCTTCCCCATCTTAACTCTAGGGTTTTTATATCTCTCAAATCTAATGAGTGTATTCTACATATTTTGTGCTTTCAATTGAGTGATAATCAAACTAAACATGATATTTAAGTTTTGAGAGGTTTGAATTCTTTTTTTCTATGTAAAATGGATGGTCATCAAAGAAGGCATGGCCCAAAAATTCTTAAGAATATTAATATACTTGCAACTAATAGAATTTCATCTTTGATTGTGTAGGAAATAATAAAATAGACAATAGAAAAATTTACGAGAATGATTTTGAAACTTTTGATGAGATTCTTGAAAAATTGGAGGACTCTCATTCTAGTGAGGCATATGTTGGTATTCTTGCATATATTCCTTTTGTCAAAAATAAGCTTACTCTTCTTGTGTTTTTTCAAGGATAATTCTAGGTAATAAAAATATGCCCAAAATCTTTCCTTAGAAATATTGAAAGAGTTTAAGTTGTTTGTTAAAATTATTTGGTATTCATGTATGAAAAATGTCGTATCATAGCAAGGCAATGAACTATTTGAAAAAATTCCTCAAAGAAATGTAGTCTCATGAAGATGGAATGCCATGACAATCCATAGCCATAGGCATTCGTCATGGCATTCCATCACCATGAGACCACAATTCTTTGAGGCATTTTTCCAAACAATTCACTGCCTTGTCTATGCTATTGCTATTATGCTTTGATATATTTTTTTCCCATAGCTTGTTCAAAAGCACTTGTTTTAGGATTTTTTCCCATAGCAGTAAGGTAGTGAACTGTTTGATAAAATTCTTTGGTAGACATGTATGAAAAATGTTGTAGCATAGACAAGGCATTGAATTGTGATTCTCACTTGCAAACAACAAACATGTGTCCCAACTTGTGATTCTCACAAGCAAACAACAAAGTCACCAATAATGGAGTTACAAAGTGATTGAAAGCACTGAGTTATGGTTTGTCCCACCAGCATTAAAGACAATTATACAAAATACAATCACAAAGAGTCATTGGTGTGATTCTTTGAACTTATATTTTTGTGTGTCATGTTTATTTCTATATTTTTGTGTTTGTGGTTTCCCAATTTTTATGGGCATCTATGTTTCTTTCTATAGAATGATACATAAATATTTATTCACTTTCTTCTTCAAAAATCATGGTATGCAATCAAGAGTTTTAAAGGAAAGAGTTTTAGAATATGGGAAATTTTGTTTTTAGGTCCATCTTTGAACCCTTGATTCTACCCTATGTAATGCTTTATCCAATTATATGTTAAGGTGGTTATAATTCTAAAATATCTCTACTTAGATGTGAACTTTTATCCCTCAAGTCCTCGAATCTTTGGGTAATGTGTTGCAAGTGGAAGAAACAAGGTCTACTCTTCCCCATCTTAACTCTAGGGTTTTTATATCTCTCAAATCTATGAGTGTATTCTACATATTTTGTGCTTTCAATTGAGTGATAATCAAACTAAACATGATATTGAAGTTTTGAGAGGTTTGAATGCTTGTTTTCTATGTAAAATGGATGGTCATCAAAGAAGGCATGGCCCAAAAATTCTTAAGAATATTAATAGACTTGTAGCTAATAGAATTTCATCCTTGATTGTGTAGGAAATAATAAAATAGATAATAGAAAAATTTATGAGAATGAATTTGATACTTTAAATGAGATTCTTGAAAAATTGGAGGACTCTCATTCCAGTGAGGCATATGTTGGTATCCTTGCATATATGCCTTTTTTCAACAATGAGCTTGCTCTTCTTGTTTTGTTTCAAGGATAATTCTAGGTAATAAAAATATGCCCAAGAGCTTGCCTTAGAAATATTGAAAGAGTTTAAGTTGTTTGTTAAAATGCTTTGGTAGTCATGTATGAAAAATATCATAGCATAGCAAGGAAATGAACTGTTTGAAAAAATTCCTCAAAGAAATGTAGTCTCATGAAGATGGAATGCCATGACAATCCATAGCCATAGGAATTCGTCATGACATTCCATCACCATGAGACCACAATTCTTTGAGGCATTTTTCCAAACAGTTCACTGCCTTGTCTATGTTATTGCTATTATGCTTTGATAGATTTTTTTCCCATAGCTTGTTCAAAAGCACCTGTTTTAGGCGTTTAGCCCATAGCAGTAAGGCAGTGAACTATTTGATAAAATTCTTTGGTAGACATGTATGGAAAATGTCGTAGCATAGACATGTATGTGTTCTCCTTGCAATAGGGTAGCTTGTGTTATTGTGAAAAAGGATGATGTCTAGTTTGGGACCCAAATGTCGTAGCATAGGCAAGGCGATGAACTATGATTCTCACTTGCAAACAACAGACATGAATTCCAACTTGTGATTCTCACAAGCAAACAATAGAGTCACCAATAATGGAGTTGCAAAGTGATTGAAAGCATTGAGTTATGGTTTTTCCCACCAACATTGAAGAAAAATATACAAAATACAATCACAAAGAGTAATATTCACAAACAAAATCAAATCAAAAACCCTATAGCACTCTAATTCATAAATTTCAAATGAAATATACAAACCATTTTGGTGATGGACAAGATGCAAAGGCCTTCACGATAAAACAAATCACAAAATTTCCAATTTTTACAACCAAGTAAGCTCAATCCATGGGCTTCCTACAACCTTTCCTTCGTTGGTGCATGACTCACTTCTCTTGACAAGCTAGGTTTTTAGATTATGTCAATTAAAATGAAAATTGTGGCACCATGTTAAATTTTACATAATAAATTATATATAATTAATATAATATTATAATATTAATATATTATAATATATAAATTTATAATATTAATATAATATTATAATTATTATAATATAATTAATATAATTATCTCTCTATATCTCCCACTATCTATGTCACTCCCTCTTCCCCCCTCTATCTATTGAGCTATCTCTCCCTCTCCTCTCTCTTCCTCTTCAACCTATCTCTCCCTCTCCCCCTCTTCTCTATCTCTCCTCCTCTACCTATCAATATCCCTTTCTCTCCCTCCCCCTCTCAACTATCTCCCCCTCTCTATCTCTCACCATCTCTCCCTCCCTATATATCCCCCTATCCATCGACTCTCTATCTCCACCTCTCTTCCTTTCTCTTCCCATATATCTCCATCTCTCTTTCTCTTCTCATATATCTCCATCTCTCTTTCTCTTCGACCCATATATCTCTATCTCTCTCTCACCATCCCCCTCTATAATCTCTCTATATCACCCCCTTTCTATGTCTCTCCCTCTCCCTCTATCTATATTGAGCTATCTCTCCATCTCTTCCATATCTTCTTCTCTCTCCCTTTCTACATATCGCTTTCCTTCTCCCCCTCTCCTTTCTCTCCCTTTTGGATGCAGGAGCATCCAGTGGCGTAAGGGAAATATTGCATCACCCAAAAATATGTTTTCCATTTATGTTCCTTTTTTTTGCTTTTTGTAGATTTTTTGCATTTTTGGATACCCTTTTCGTCAAATATGAGTTCCCAACTTTTAGAACTGTTTTTCTATTTTTTTCTGCTCAACTGTTATTTTTACCAGGTGTGAATTTGAATGCATGGGAAGACAAAAAAATTATGGGAAGGTTCAAGATAGAAAAATAAGAACTTTGGCGAAAGAATCAGGTCAAGATCATTCACAGTTTGTAAGTTATTCAAGTTTCAGTTTCTACTTTTTGCCCTAGAAAACCTTTTGAGTCCAATTTGAGGTGCTAAACGGTCTCATATGAGCCTAGAAATTGTTGGAACTAGTAGAATGGGTTCTTGGCGCTTTCTTCACTCTGAGACCTTCCCAACGATGCAAACGGTTTGAAAAACGGAGTCCCGGATCAAAGTTATGGCTTCTAGAAGTTGGCTGATTTTTGGAAAATTGCCAATTTTTGAATTATGACTAAGTTTTTGAATTTCAATTTGTAATTTTTGGTGCCAAACCACAAAAAATCTTATCTTGAATGTTTTTTTTGGCTCCAAAAAGAAAAGGGGCTATTTATGGGCTAGTTTCTTATTTTTGGGGGGGCTTTTTGAGGGAAAGAGTTCGCATGCTGCGAAAAGGCAATTTTCTGTAACTTCTGTAATTTTTCTAAAAACTTTTGTAGCTTGCATGTATCACAGAGCTCAAGGATTTGGGATCCTCTGCATGTAAGAGTTCCATATTTTTGAATAAAATATTATTATCTATTTTGTGAGTATTGTTTTTTGTCTTGGGTTTGCTCCCTCGTCACTTTTGTACCTATTTATCTCCATCTCTTCTCTCCCTTCCTCTTCAACCTATCTCCCCCTCTCTAACCCTCTTCTTTATCTCTCTAATGTCAAGCCTTCTAAAAATAGTGTTTTATGGTCTCTTTAAAATAATTAGACAATATTAGGGAGATCAGGAAGGGGAGAAAACTAAAATCCTTCAAAATAGGGGTAGTTGTGGGTTTGTTCATTTTCTTTGTATACTATATACTTAGTTTCTCTAGGATAAATAAGTCACTATAGAAATAAAAGATGTTTGATTATCTACCTAATATTTTTTTGTGTTTTTGAAAGGGAAGAGATCTACAACTCTATAGAAATTTCTATATGCTAATGGTCAAATTATTAGACTATTTAGATCATTTTCTTAGTTGTGTATCCTAACTAATATAGAGTAAGCTTTTTCATTTTAATTGACTACTACATAATAGTTTATGTGTTGAAAGAATTGTTTCCATTCTTTGTACTTTTTACATTGGAATACAAATCATATTTAATTTCACGCCAATATACTTCTTTCATAAATCATATTTGTTTAATATCTTAAAATTAGATGTTAGTTAAATTGGAAAAGTTGTTTGAGTTCATTACTAAATTTGATCTAAAAATGTTCAACACTTTAGATATATATAGTTAAATTGGAGGTGTCATTTGAGTTAATAATTAAATAATGTAATAATCAATTAAAGCAAGGGACATAATTTTGGATGTGTTTGAATTTAATAAATTACAAATCAAAATAGAAATAAATTACTTGAAATAAGTGCTTCATAACCCATCTAATAAAATCATAACCTATCCAAAAGGAAATAGGAATTTTCTAAAGAAAAGAACACTTGACCCAATCATAAGTGTATGGCCTTCGCAAAAAGGAGTGATCCGCCTTAGCAATAGCAACTACCCCATCCAAAAAATTCTCACATTAGACAAAGCCACAATGTTCCTCCAAGATAAGTCAATCAAATCCAACCTTATGTGTCCTAGTAATCAAATTGGAGATGATCCTAAAAATGACATTGCGAAGGGTGATTGGTCTAAAAAATATAAATGACTTTGCAATTATTTCATTACTATGATCAATGTGTCATCTTTCATAAAATTTCCCAAAACACTATTCATTATGATCATATGGAAATTTCTAGGAGAACTACAATAGTTGTAACATTATGAATTAAAATTAAACATTAAAAAGTACATCATGGATTAATTATGTAATGGCATAAAAATTAAAAACATCGTGAATTAATTATGTAATATCATAAGTCAAATATAATTCTATCAAGAAATGAATATCAAATAGATAATACAATCACATAACTCATACATTTCAATGTCATTGATCTTCTTCTTCATCCAACTCTTTGTTTGTATCATCCAATCTAGATTCGACATTGTAAGGATTGGTCATATCATCATCATTGTCATTGATATTAGTTTCGATAATGTCATCATCCACACAGATATCATCTTCATGAACATTAACTCCTACATCATCATGATCTAGTTCCTCCTCTTCGACATCTTCATCAGGCACATCATCAACTAGCTATTGATCCTAATCATCATCTAACATCATCTTCTAGTTTTTCGGTATCTTCTTCATCCACCACATTATACTTTACCGACCTTCCTCTTGGATCATGTCTAACAACAAATGACCAACCCGGTTTACCTGGAACCTCTGAGTAAAATACCTGTTCACATTGGCTTGGAAGAACATAGGGCTCATTTCCAGCTTGCTCGATCGACCTTGTATTAACCATGGTAAATCCATTATCATGTTCAATAATAGTTCTCTTGGAATCATTTTCATTCAATCATAGCCTATACCATAGGGTGACAAAGAAAAATAGTTTAAAGGACTTAAATTCACACTCAAGTATATCATCCAAAATCCCATAGTATCAATTTTCTAAGACTTTTGGATGTTTGTCGCTTCTAGATGAAACATTAGTCACCTAAAATACTGCAATTATCTTAGAATCACAAGTTTTCTTCATGTCATCCAACTTTTTGATTCAAAATTTATGACCATTGCACCACATAGCCTTATGGTGTTTCACCTGCAATATGTCAAACATGAAAAAATTATTGCAATATCGACAATTGATAAACATATTTATTCTTGGCCGAATGTATGCAAAGAAAAAATCTCAACATGTATATACATCAATATAATTGAAAACAATTAAATAATATAGGTGATTAATATATTTATATTTATTTGTTTATCTCTTAAACCATATGCTAAATTAATTTCCCTTGTTGTAACATTGGAATCTCCATTACGATGAGCTTCTTTAACCAATGAAGCCACACGTTCCCATGTTAATGTGTGACCAAATTGTTGACATCGTTCAATCCATACTGTCATCCAATCAAGATTGTTTGCGACGTATAAATGTAGTGCATCCCATTCTTGACCAACTGTATCAAAAAACATTAAAATTATGAGTTATGAGTTTGAGTCTTGCACTAAAGAGTTTTGTAGCCTTTTTAAGGAAAATTGGAGAATTTGTTAATTCAATAATAAGGCTATTATCAAGCCACTAGCATGGTCTTATAGGTGTCCTAGGAATTTCAATACATTTGAAAGTTAAAAAATTAAAACATTTCAATAGTGATGTTAAAAACCTTGAAATTAGTGTGTTTTATATTTCATGTGATCATAAAAGATTAAAAATTTAGTTGTAAAGGTGGTTGTTCAGTATTTGAATTGTAAAGGCCTTAAAAAGGCATAAAGTGGTGATGAGGGAGCAAACCCGAGACACATAAATAATGCACACAACTATAAAACTTTATTATTATTCAATAATAAAAATATTATATGCAAAGGATCCAAAATCCTTGAGCTCTGCAATACATGCAAGCTATAGAAGATTTAGAAAAATTACAAAAATTATAGAAAATCCCCCTTTTCGTAGCATGCGAACTCTTCCCCCAAAAAGCTACCCAAAAATCAAAAACTATCCCATAAATAGCCCCTTTTCCATTTGGATCCAAAAACAGCATTTGAGATAAGAGTTTTGGCAGTTTGGTGCCAAAAATTACAATTTGAAATTCAAAAACTGAGTCCTAATTCAAAAATTGGCAATTTTCCAAAAATGGTCAACTTTCGGAAGCCATAACTTTTGATCTGGGACTCCGTTTTTCAAACTGTTTGCACCGTCAGAAAGGTCTCAAAGTGAAGAAAATGCTAAGAACCCCCTTTTCCAGTTTTGACAATTTATGGGCCCATATGGGACTGTTTAGTGCCTCAAACTGGACTTAGAAGGTTTTTCAAGGTAAAAAGCAGAAATTGAAACTTGAATAACTTTCAACCCATGAATGATCTTGACCTGATTCTTTCACCAAAGTGCTTATTTTTCTGTCCTAAACCTTCCCACAAATTTCTATCTTCCCACGCCTTCAAATTCACACCTGCTAAAAATAGCAGTTGAGCAGAAAAAGCAGAAAAGCACTTCTCAAAGTTGGAAACTCTTATTCGATGAAAAGGGTATCCAGAAATGCAAAAACATCTAAAAAAAGCAAACAAAAGCAACATAAATGGAAAACATATTTTTGAGTGATGCAAGATTTCCCTCACACCACTGGATGCTCCTGCATCAGACACCTAGGGTAATTTGAGAAGTGACCCCATCACGTCTCAGATGGTTGAGGAAAACCCAAATGGTCAACCTCTGCCTTAGACAACCAGGATGAATCTTCCACAGGCCTTCCTCTCCACTTCACTAGATATTCTTCATACTGCCTATTTCTGGTACTCCTTCCCACATGGCTATCTAGGATTTCTTCAATCTCCTCTTTCTCTGAAGTAGATGATGGAATGCTATGCTATTCCATTGTTGGTACTTCCTTTGCGCCACCTTCATGATACCCTGTCAAATCTGAAATATTAAACACATGAGAAATATTGAATCCATCTGGAAACTCTACCTCATATGCATTCCCTAATTCATGCCTCTTCACAATTTTACAAGGACCAAACTTCTTCATCTTCAATTTGTTATAGGTTCCCACTAGAAACCTTTCTTTCCTCAAGTGGACCATCACTTTATCACCAATCTGAAACTCCTTATACCTCCTCTTTTGATCTGCATTAGCCTTATACTACATATTCATCTTGTTAATATGTTCTCTTACCTACTCGTGCATATTCTTGATGTGCTCTGCAAATTCTTCGGCTTCAGCACTTGTCTTCTTCTTCTCTTGGTCCATCTTTCTTAGTTCTAGAGCAGTTCTGGGACTACCTCCATACACAATCTGGAATGGTGATCTATCAATGCTTCTATTGAAAAAAATTTTGTAAGAAAATTATGCCTGGGGTAAGATCAAGTCCCATCCCTTGGGTTTATCTCCTACCAAGCATCTCAATAGGTTACTTAGAATTTTGTTCACAACCTCAGTCTGCCCATCAGTTTGTGGATGGTGTGCAGAATTGAACTTCAACTCTGTTTTCAACTTCTTCCACAAGGCCCTCCAAAAACATCCAACAAATTTTGTGCCATGATTTGAGACTATAATTTTTGGCAGACCATGTAGCCTCACTACCTCTTTGAAGAACAAGTCAGCAATGTGGACTGCATCATGGGTCTTCTGGCATGGGATGAAATGTGCTATCTTTGAAAACCTATCAACTACCACAAATAATAAATCATTCCCTCTTTGTGTCCTTGGAAAGCCAAGAACAAAGTCCATACTTATATCCTCCCATGGCCTCTCTAGTATAGGTAAGGGCTGATACAACCCAGTATTCTGGCTCACTCCTTTAGCCATCTGACATACTCTGCAACTCTACACAAACTTCTTCACATCTTGTGATAACTAAGGCCAATAATAATGCTCACTAATAATGGCAATGGTCTTATCCCAACCAAATTGTCCTACCATTCCTCCACTGTGTTTCTCCTTTATCAGGTTCTCCCTCATGGAACTCCTTGAAATACACAATTGACTTCCCTTAAACAACATGCCATCTTGGATTATGAAATCCAACCACTTCATCCTATCAACTGTAACAGGCTCCTTGAAAGGTTTCCAAGCTTCTGAAAAAATTAGGGTCTTTAGGATACAACATCTTGAGTTCATTGAACCCAACCACTTCAATCTGCATTTTTGTCAATAATGTTTTCCTCCTACTCAAGGCATCTACAACGCTATTCGACTTGCCACTCCTATGCTTTAAAACAAAGGTATAACTTTGCAAAAATTCTACCCATTTCATATGCCTCTGATTTAATTTTTCTTGACTATTCAAATATTGTAATGCTTGATTATCAGTAAATAGAACAAATTCCTTCGGTAACAAATAATGTCTCCATTTCTTTAATGCTTGAACTATTACATAAAATTCTTGATCATATACATAGTCCTTTCTGTTTGCATCATTTAACTTTTCACTGAAATAGATAATGGGCTTACCTTTCTCGCTCATCATTGCTCCAATGGCACAACCACTGGCATCACAATCCACCTGAACCACCTTATTGAATCTGGGAGGGCTAAAACTGGTTGCTTTATCACCTTCACTTCAATAGATCAAAACTCTCCACTACTCCAATGCTCCACTTGAACTCCTTTCTATCCCCTCTCATTGTTTCAGTCAGGGGTGCAAAAATACTACTGAAGTTTCTAATGAACTTTTTGTAAAAACTAGCCAAACTATGGAAATATCTCACCTCTGTAGTAGTTCTTAGGGTAGGCCATTCTAGAATATCCTTCACCTTCTCTAGGTCCATCTTGATACCTTTTGTCGAGACAACAAACCCCAAGTACACTAACTTATTAACAAAACTACACTTTTTCAAATTTATCAATAGTTTCTCCTCTCTCAACTTCTCAAAAATCCTAAGAATATGTATTAAATGCTCATCCAAGGTCTTACTGAAAATCAAAATCTCATCTAAATACACAATGACAAAACTTCCCAAAAACTCTTTCAATACCTCGTTCATGAGCCGCATGAATGTGCTAAGTGCATTGATTAGCCCAAAGGTCATGACTAACCACTCGTACAGGCCTTCTTTGGTCTTGAAGGCAGTTTTCCATTCATCTCTCTCATGAATCCAGATTTGGTGATATTCACTCTTCAGATCAATCTTTGTGAAGTACTGTGCTCCACTCAAATAGTCCATCAGGTCATCCATCCTTGGTAGGGGAAATTTGTACTTGATAGTTATCTTGTTGATGGCTTGGGAGTCTGTACACATCCTCCACTCCCCATCCTTCTTTGGTGCTAGTACTGCAGGTACTGCACATGGGCTTAGACTCTCTTGAATCAAACCCTTTCTCAACAACTCCTAAACTTATATGTTCAACTCCTCATTTTCTACAAGAGTCATTCTATGAGCTGCCTTATTCAAAAAATTGGCTCTAGGGATTAGGTCAATCTGATGACTGATCTTCCTCATTGGTGGTAAACCCTCAGGTACGCTATCAGAAACAATATCCTGAAACTCATTCAATAGTCCAAAAACTTCTACTAGCACCTTCTCACTATTTTCCTTTTCCATTCTAGGAATCAATGCATAACACATACGCTCATGCTTCATTCCTTCTAAAAATTTTCTTCCATCGACAAAACAAATTCTAGCACTACTGCATGCATTTTCTTCATCCTTCTTCAGGGGTTTCAACTTATGGTGGACTCCATCCTTCATCAAGGAATAAATGTTTCCATGGCCATCATGTACAGCTCACCTATTGAACTGCCACAGCCTCCCCAACAACATGTGACATGCATCCATGGGGATGATATCATAGAGTACCTCATCACAATAGCTTTTGATCTTGAACTTCACCAGGCATTGCTCATTGACCAAAACTTTGTGGTCTTTCTACAACTAGGCAATCCAATATGGATGTGGATTCCTTTCCCTTTTCAGCTTCAACTTCGTAACCATCTCTTCTAACACCAAATTATCAATGCTTCCACTGTCAATAATGACATCACAACATTTTTCTTCACACTTGCACCTTGTGTAGAATAGATTATTCCTCTGTTATGGCTCCTTCTCTGCAGTCACCAGGGCTCTTCTAACCACTAGGGCTTCTCCCCTTTTAGCATCATCTGAATGCTCAAATTGAGCCTCCTCATCTACATGTGCAACCCTTCCATGACCTTCTGGCCTTTTGTCTATCCTTCCTTAGTGTTGTGGACATTCATAGTCTCGATGCCCTTCTTCACCACAATGGAAACAAGTTCCTCTAAAACCACCTCATTTGGGTCCTGGCCCAGATCTTCCTCTTCCTCTACCTCTTTGATCACCACTGTTTTGATCATGAGGGCGGTAGAAGTTATCATTCTTCCGACTTCAACTAGTACCCACATCTTCATTTTTCCTTTCATCCTCATTTCAGCTTCCAGAAGATCTTCCACTACCCCTTCCGCTTTAACCTCCACGTCCTTTGTGTTTGTTGTCAAATCTTTTGTTCAACTTCTCTTCAACTTTTAGAGAAAATTGGTATGCATCCTCAATCATGGTCATTCTGACTAGGCTTGGCTCCTCTTGAATGCTCAATCGTAACCTATTAAGACAAGGGGATACATTCTCCTTGTTGGCCTCTTCATGGCCTGTTTTGATGATCATCTTGTGAAAATATTATGTGTATTCTTTCATAGATCTACTTCCTTGCTTCAACTCTTACAATTTCTTCAGCAGATCTAACTCGTAGTCCACTGGTATGAACTGCTTCTTCAGTTTCTCCACCATGTGATCCCAACTATTGATCTTTCCTTTTCCTCCTCAATTTCTCTCCAATTGGACCTTTTTCCACCAAATATTAGCATGGCCCTTTAGCTTCATTTTTGCAAACTTAACTCGATCTAGGTCCTCTACTTCTTCATACTCAAAATACTCTTCTAGCTCTTTGATCTAGTCGATCAACTCTTATGGGTTTAGACTTCCAGAATTACCAGGGACTTTTATTTTGGGTCTTTTTCTGATCTTCAAAATGGCCCTAATCATTTGCATTTGATCTTGATCAATCACTTCTTCCTCTTCTACATCTGTATCTTCCACCTCTTCTTCATCTTCGCTTTCTCCTCTCCTTCTCAGGTTTAACCCTCTTCTCATATGTTCTTGCAATGCATCAATTTGTCTTTGGAGGGCTCTAAAACCCTCAACCACCAATGGATCTCTTCCACCAACATTTCTACCACCTCTGGAACCACCACGCCTACTAGGCATCACTCTTGGAGGAATCTTGAATACCTCAAAACCACAACCATGGTCCTGGTGTGAACTTCCTCATGATCGGTGATCTGTCCACACACTTTAGAAAACCCGCTCCAATACCACTTGACGAGGGAGAAAACCCAAGACACATAAATAATGCACACAACTAGAAAACTTTATTATTATTCAATAATTAAAATACTACATGCAGATGATCCCAAATCCTCGAGCTCTGCAATACATGCGAGCTACAGAAGTTTTAGAAAAATTACAGAAATTATAGAAAATCCCCCTTTTTGCAACATGCGAACTCTTCCCCCAAAAAGCTACCCAAAAATCAGAAACTAGCCCATAAATAGCCCATTTTCCATTTGGAGCCAAAAAAATATTTTAGATAAGAGTTTTGGTAGTTTGGCACCAAAAATTACAATTTGAAATTCAAAAACTGAGTCCTAATTCAAAAATTAGCAATTTTCCAAAAATCAGCCAACTTCCGAAAGCCATAACTTTTGATCTGAGACTGTTTTTCGAACCGTTTGCACTGTCAGAAAGGTCTCAGAGTGAAGAACCAGCTCTGCTAGTTCCAATGCTTTCTAGGCCCATACAAGACTATTTAGTGCCTCAAAATGGACTTGGAAGGTTTTCCAAGGAAAAAAAATAAACTAAAACTTGAATAACTTTCAAACTATGAATTATCTTGACCCAATTCTTTCGCCAAAGTGTTTATTTTTTCATCTTAAACCTTCCTATAAATTTTTGTCTTCCCACACCTTAAAATTCACACCTACTAAAAATAGTAGTTGAGCAAAAAAATAGAAAAGTAGTTCTTAAAGTTGGAAACTTTTATTCAACGAAAAGGGTATCCAGAAATGCAAAAACATCTACAAAAAGAAAACAAAAGCAACATAAATAGAAAGCATATTTTTGGGTGATGCAATATTTCCCTCACACCACTAGATGCTCATGCATCAAGTGATAATTGTAAACACTCATAGGATGAGAAATAAAGAAGGTATAGCTATTGTCCTCAAGAGTTTTGTGAAGAAAAACATGTGAAATGAGAGGTTCAAGCCTAGGTTTCAACAAAATATGTATGGGAGATCTAATTTTATGAATTTTTACCAATTTTTAGACCTAATGGGTTGTTTCTGAGTTGGTTTTGAGGTCTGGGAGGTCGTTGAAGTACAAGATTGAATAAACCCTCATGATTTTGGCCTAAAACAAGGGTTTTTGGGTTTGGCAAGAATCTGGTCATACAAGTGGAATCTTTTTATGGATTTGGAGGTTTAGAGGCATAAAAATTATTTCCTTAAGATTTCATGGGCATATGACAAGTTTAAATACTAGTTTCTTTGTAAAATAGGCTTAATCAACATAATCAACACAACCTAGAAAGGGTGAATTTGGTGATTTGGTCCAAAGGACTTGTAATTTCCCTTGAAGCATGTTTAATCACACCAAAATGGGTGTCTAAAACCATTAATTTTTTTTCTAGTGTTTTGGGAAATTTTTGAGTTTTGGGGAAAAACTAGTAGGTTTGCACTGCTACAAGGATTCAAGGAGTCAAAGTGTGAAATCTGACTTATGTTGTTTGTCAGGATTTGAGAGTTGTTTGGATTGTTTAAAGTGGTCATTCTAAACTTTTTGGAATCCTTTTAAAGGTAGGTTAATAGGTTGGTTGAGTTGAGCCTCCCAAGTCTACATCAATTAGTTAAGAAAAGTATGTGAAATGAGAGGTTCAAGCTTAGGTTTCAACAAAATATGTATGGTAGATCTTATTTTATGAATTTTTACCCATGTACAAACCTAATGGGTTGTGTCTAAGTTTTTTTTAAGTCTGGGAGGTCATGGAAGTACAAGATTGAATAAACCCTCATGATTTTGGCCTAAAACAAAGGTTTTTGGGTTTAGCAAGAATCTGGTCATACAAGTGGAATATTTCTATGGATTTGAAGGTTTGGAGGCATAAAAATTGCTTCCCCAAGATTTCATGGGAATATGACAAGTTTAAAGACTATTTTTTTTGTAAAATAGGTCTAATCAACCTAATCAACACAACCTAGAAAGGGTGATTAGTGATTTGGTCCAAAGGACTTGTAATTTCCCTTGAAGTATGTTTAATAACACCAAAATAGGTGTCTAAAACCATCAAATTTTTGTCTAGTTTTTTGAGAAATTTTTGAGTTATTGGTCAAAACTAGTAGGTTTGCACTGCTACAAGGATTTAAGGAGTCAAAGTGTGAAATCTAACTTATGTTGTTTGTCAGGATTTAAGAGTTGTATTATAATTAAACAAGTACAATATGCATAAAAACCAAATAAAATATATATTATAATTACCTCTCACTTTCTTCAATCTACCTTTCCCCATCAGGTATTCCTCTTCAAAAAATTTAATGGAGTTGGGATCCCAAATGCGATCTACATGGATCTTTGCTACAAACTTAGGAAGATATTCAGAAATATACACCATGGTCTGGTATACCATATATCCCTCCACCATAGGACCCTAAATTTGTGCTCTTTTTTAACCAAAGCCTTCAAAAATTTCAAGTGCTTCTCAACCATCCACATTGACCTTGTGTGTACAAGTCCACACAATTCAATCTCCTCAACTTGGTGTATGAGGTAGTGTTCTTGTGCATTGAAAAACGTCGAAGGTAGACACTTTTTCATTTCACACATTAGACAAAGAATTTTTCTCTTCCAATAATCTATATTTTCTTTATGGATTTATTTAGATGACAACCATCTACAAGTGATTCAAGTCACAAATATATTAACAAGATTGAACAAAAATATACAATATATCACATAACAAATAAAACAAATGGCAATTATAAGATCTATACAACGAATTGAACAAATATCATTACTTACCTCATGTATTTTTCAAGATCATATATAACTTGCTTGGCATTGTTGTTGAAGTTGTTTGGGAGAGAGGTAGAATGTACTACAACAATTATAAAATGATCTTTTCATTATTTTTCTAAAAGTATTAAACATAATACACTGAAAAGTACATGCAGTATACAAATATATATATAATATACCAGAATAATTACCTTAATGAAAGTATACCAATCATGCATTTTAATCCCTGACCCAAATTCACCTTTCTTTGTTATGATATTGTTTATGTTTGCAGCAAATTTTGTGGGAAATCAAATTTTTTGTATGACTTCTTTTATAGCATTGCTTTGCTGCTCCATTAATAACCAAGGAAGGGAGCTTATATTAATTTGGTCTCCATCACTATTTAATTGAATGAAATTTTTCATTGCATGATTGACTTCCTAAATGTCACTACAAATTTTGACAATTTTTTCTTTATCATGTCTTCCATCCAATATTTTCCATAACATTTCTGTTAAATTCTTTCTGATAAGCATTGTATCAAACAAATGCACAATTTGTAGCTACTCATAGTAGGGAAACCTAATAAATTGTCTGGGATAACTTTTCATTCCCTGTGGAATTCGGCCATTAATGTCTTGAGGGCCCTCATGAAGCATATAAGTTAAACAAATTAACAATGAAAATCATTGTCAATTACAGCATGAGCAAATAAAACATAATATAAAAATATAAATTTCAAACACATCATATATGATAGGTAAACAATTTGATCTGATATATAACTTTGACTATTAGTTCTATTATATTCCAACTTCCATAGGCGAGGTGTCATTCTTCGTGGTTTTGATGTAGTCTCTTTTTTCCCATTGAAAATATTTTTTTTCAGTTGCTCGATACCTATGATTTATGTGGAGGAAGTTCCTATACTCATCAAATACTTTCTTTCCTAAACTTGTTGAATGATGAGATTTCATCTTTGGACCACAAATTGGACATGCAAATTTTTCCTTTGTTTGAAGACCTGCAAGATCATGTATAATTGGATTTAATATGTCAATTTTTATAATTATATATAATGAATATATTATTTAAAAAACATGCATGATATCTACTTCATAAAATTAAATATATTTAAAGTGTAGTCGAACATTATAACATACCACAAAAATGTGTTAGCCCTGGGGCATCATGAATTGTCCATACAAACATTGCATGGAATTGAAATTGTCTTTGTCCTATTGGTCTAGAGATGTCATACATAGTGACACCATTCCATAACTTTAGTAACTCGTCGATAAGAAGCTCGATATATAAATTCATATCTTTAACTTGGTACTTACCCAATTGAATGAACATAAACATTACATAATTATTATAACCATTTTACTACAATATATATAAATTAATGTGCATGAATATTAAATAAAAAAATATGTCATTATGCAAAAAATAAGACAAATGAGATGCTACTACGTTAAAGAAAATTGATGTAAATAAATGCCTGGAACAATCATTGACAACATTATGTGCTCCCTCTTTATTGACATCTATGGAGGAATGTTATTGTTGATAACAAAAACAGGCCACACTGAGTAAATAGATCTCAACTCTCCAAATATATTGACACTGTTCGCTGCCAATGAAAGCCTGAGATTACAAAGTTCTTTAAAATGTGGTCATTTTCCTCCATGTCCCTATATGCAAAACCATCTGTAGGCATTCAAAGAATGTCATCTCCACTTCTATTATGTGCATGGTAATCCATAAATTGTGTTAAGCTTTCGCACCTAAATAATCGTTGCATACATGGAATAATGGGAATATATCGAAGAACCTTGTGAGGCACCTTTTTTTTAGTTGATATGTTCGATATCTACTGATATGGAATTTTGGGCATTTTGTTGCAAATTCATGTTGTTTATGATATATAATATGATCAGTGGGACATGTATCTATTTCATGATACTCCATTCGAATATCTTTTATAATGCCAAATAAATCTCGGTATGAGCAAGGTAAAATATTTGATGGTATTAACAAAAATTCACCAATCAATCTACAACAAAAAATATATTGTTAATATAAAGAATATTAATGGTACATATTTCATCATTTATTTAGTAGTGATGAACTATCAATAGTTAAAATAGATGAAAAAAGATGACATATATGACATACCTTAAAATCTATGAGATTGCTATGTTGGATAAACCATTCATAACCTTCAAGTTCACTAGCAACAATACAGAAAAGAGAAGAGTTGTTTGGGAGCCTTCATAAAGGGGCTTGTATGTCTTCTCAAATACAGGTAAATCATGAACATCATCAAAGTCATCTATTAGTCGATCATCATCATTAGTTGTGCCACTAAATGTGTCATGGATTAATGTATTTGTACCATCATCTTCAACTGTGTTTTCTAGTGCATGATCATCTTCTTCCATAGGATCATTAACTTCATCTTTGATATCCATAGCTCCATGTTCATCTGCTTGCAAAACCACATTCTTTGAGGCATGAAAATCGATATCTTTTTCCCTAGGGTGCCCAACCTTTATAATAATGATCAACACAAATAAACCATGATCATGATCAAGTGATTTTATATATATATATATATATATATAAAATCTTAAAACAATATAAACATTTACAAATTCAATCAATATAAAGACATATAATGAATAACTTACCAATGGATGATAATCATACCCCCCTTCAATGTGACCATGCTACCTACAATGTTTCTTAGTTGTTGTGATTAAAAGTATTTTTGTCTTTAAGCCCTTTCAATTATTGCAAGGACAATAAGATTTCCGATCACCCTTTCTTTTCAATCTATCCCACATTCTAGCAAGTGTCTGTTAATTTTTTTCTCGACTAATATTATCTAACATGATTTTTCTTTACCAAACTTGAATATTTAGATCTTCAAAAGCTATCAAACTAAAACTCTAATCATTTTTAATCATATAAAAGTAACAAAATCTAATAATTATGATATTTTGCACCCCAAAAATTCGGCATGAAACCACCCTTGCAAAAGAGAAGATAGTCTAAAGTTAATGATCAACCCAAAAAACACTTTAAATTCTAATTCTGGAACTTATTAAATTTTGATTTTACTATTATTTCCAACCATTAGACTCCTAAAATCATTATATTGAAGTTGTACAACAATATCTGGAAATCAAATTCTCAAAATGCACAAGTCTGAAAATGAAATCTGATGAGATGTTGCTTTAAAATATGATTTTCAAACCTAGAATACAAATATGACTTCACAACTGAATTCTAGAAAAAGACAATGACTACCCTCAACCTAGCGATAGCTTCTTGACTTTTTTTTAAATTCTTCCCAAGAAAATCATCCTTAGTTATCCACAAATTGTCGCAAATAGAGAAAATTCACAAGTACAGAACATCCGCAAGTATAGAAAAACACAGTCACAATAAATAGGTGAACTCACTTTTATTCATGTCGGCCACAATTTCATTTTTTTTATTTTCCATTTTTGTCAAAATTTTGATGAAAAATAGGTTCGTCAAAATTTCGACAAACTTTAGGCATAAAATTTTAAAAAATTAAAAATTACACTTCAAATTTCACAAGCACCGAATAATACATCAAATTATAAATATTTCATCAAAAAAATTCGTCGAATTTTGCAGTCAAATGAGTTAGTGTAACTTTGTAAAAATCATAGCTCCATTCAATTCATCTAACGAATCAATTATTGGAATAGAAAACTTATCTTTGATGGTGTACATGTTGAACATTGTATATTATGGGAACATGTGCCAAATTTCACCCTTCTTATGCACCATCACCATAGGCAAGGAGTAAGCACTTTGTCTATGTCTAGTAATTCTTGCCTCTAACTTCTCCTAAATAGTCTTTTCAATATTATATATATATATATGTGTGTGTGTGTGTGTGTATGTATGGTTACTTGTAAGGCCTATTGTTGGGTGTTTGGATCCCTAGAACTAGTTGTATGGCATGATCATAATCCATCTTAGGAGGAAGTCCTTTAGGAATATCTCTACAATCCACTGATTCACAATCTATAGTTTCTTGTAAATTTATATGGGTAGGAGCATTTGTTTGATAGGATTCTAATGGACATAATTGGGCCACAAATCCATTAACTCCTTTCTTTAATAATTTTTTCATTTGATGAGAGCTTATCATCTATGGGGACTGTTGTGCATGTTTTGCACACACGCCCTGTCGTATGCAAGGACTCCCCTTTTTTTTTGCTCCTGACAGGCTGCTTTGCTTCTGTCTTATTTTGTGTACCCCATTTTCCAAGCTCAAATTGGTCATGTGCCTTCAAATGATCAAATCCCCTACCCAAATTCACCTACTTGGGATATTCAAATCTGCGGAGAAATGAGGTCCATCATCCCCTTTTCTGCCTTTTGTCTTGTTCTTGTTGTTTTAGAACATCCGTGGACCCCTGTCACTCCCGTTTCCACAATTTTGACATTGGGGCCAACTTTTTGGTGGATTTGGGATGTGTTCCTAGTGCTTAAACGAACTGCCAAGGTTTCGTCAACATTTTGTTAAGTTTCAATGGTTTCAGAACTTTCCCTCTAGAATTCCCTTCCTCCTTGGCTATTTGGAAACATCTGTGGACCCCTGTCGCTCCTCTTTCCACAATTTTGACTTTGGGGGCAACCTTTTTTGGATCTGAGATGTGTTTGAGGTGCTTAAATGAACTATCAAGGTTTCATCAATGTTCTATTAAGTTTCGATGGTTTTAAAACTTTCCCTCCGGAATTCCCTTCCTCATTGGCTGTTTGGAAACATCCATGGACCCCCATCCCTCCCATTTCCACATTTTTGACTTTGGGGGAAAACTTTTTTAGATCTGGGATGTGTTTGAAGTGCGTAAATGAACTACCAAGGTTTCATCAACGTTCTGTTAAGTTTTGATAGTTTCAAAACTTTCTCTCTGGAATTCCCTTCCTCCTTGGCTATTTAAAAACATCTACGGACCCCTGTCGCTCCTGTTTCCACATTTTTGACTTTGGGGGCAACATTTTTTGGATTTGGGATGTGTTTGAAGTGCGTAAATGAGCTACCAAGGTTTCATCAATGTTTTGTTAAGTTTTGCTTGTTTCAGAACTTTACCTTCGGAATTCCCTTCCTCTTTGGCTCTTTGGAAACATCTGTGGACCCCCGTCACTCCCGTTTCCACATTTATGACTTTGGGGGCAACCTTTTTTGGATTTGGGATGTGTTTGAAGTGTGTAAATGAACTTTCAAGGTTTCGTCAATGTTTCGTTAAGTTTTGATGGTTTCAGAACTTTACCTCTGGAATTCCCTTCCTCCTTGGCTGTTTGGAAACATCCATGGACCCCCGTTGCTCCCGTTTCCACATTTTTGACTTTGGGAGAAACCTTTTTTGGATCTGGGATGTGTTTGAAGTGCGTAAATGAACTACCATGGTTTCGTCAATGTTCCATTAAGTTTCAATGGTTTATGAACTTTACCTCTAGAATTCCCTTCCTCCTTGGCTGTTTGGAAACATGTGGACCCCCGTCACTCCCGTTTCCACATTTTTGACTTTGGGGGCAACCGTTTTTGGATCTAGGATGTTTTTGAGGTGCTTAAATGAACTGCCAAGGTTTCGTCAATGTTCCATTAAGTTTTGGTGGTTTTGGAGCTTCGTCCCCCTTTTGTTGTTTTGGAACATCCATCAACCCCCGGCGACCCAGCCTCTAGAGCCCGGCCCCTCCATGGTCGTTTTCAGTATTTTGTCTCTTCGCTATGTTTTGTGGGGTCCGGGAACTTTGCTTCCAGTTTGTTGTCCCTTGTTCGTTGCCCGCCCCCTTAGGCCTACATTAATGTTTATGGTCCAAATGAGCTCCAAATATGAATATTATGATCTTTTGATGATGCATGGATGAATCTAACAAGGATTTTGCAAGATTGGACTAACATTTTCTATTATTTTTGTATGAAAGCACTTACGACATTTCATGTACGTAGGACTCAAGGAGCCTACCATGGGTCCGTCAGGGAGACCCATCGATAAAGATGAGCAAGGAATGCACATAGCTCTTGTCCCCATTCATTTCATGATTGTCTTTCCTCATAGCACCCATCAACAGGGTCGGCATTAGAAGAAGGCCTTTGCCAAGGAGGCCAAGGACAAAAATGCAAGGGGGTGGCCTTAAAGAAAGCATAAGGTAGTTGTCCGCCCATCAGGGGCAACCAATCCATTGATACAAATCATTGATGGGCTCATTTGATCCAAGGAAGAAAACTGCAAACACATCAAGTAAGAAGACAACTTTCAAGCAGTCTTTGCTACAGTGAAAAGGGCAATCAGCTAAATGACAAAATTGCTATAGTGATTGGCACTAAATGACAAAACAAGGAAAATGACAAATGATGTATTTTAAAATTGTTGGATAATAAGGGGTAGGTGAAACCCTATTGTAAACAAATCTGGGCCATTCGATGTAATTCAATCCTAGCCATTCATTTGGGCTTTGGAAAATTATAAATAGGGGTTTTCCCCTCATTTGCAAGGGTTGGAGAGCTGTTGTAAAAAGCATTTTGCAGCAATAGAAGACAGCATTGCATGATTTTATGGATGTTTTCTTTGATTTTGCTCATCTTGCATGCATGGTTCTACTTCCATGTTAGTTTTAGTATTACTTTTCTTGAATGGCTGTCATGATGGTGTTGTTGTTATAGTATTTGATGAGCTTCCAGCCCATACTTTTAGCACTTGTTGATGACAAGTTGTGCAAAGTTAGCCTAGGCTTCTTTCTGTCATTGCTGCAACCTAGTTCAATTGCATGTTCATGTTGTGTATGTGTAATTTAAAAATCAGCAGACCTTAGAAGATTGCACTAGTTTTGTGTAGCTGTAGGTTTCTCTTGGTCAAGCAAAACTCAGTTTAGGAAGCCTATCTACTTTAGCAGCCACCATTGTTACTGTTCATTTGTAGCTTAGGATTAGAATAGCTTTCTTAACCCTTCTCTTTTTGTTGTTTCTTTTAATCCTTGGTTAGAGTAGGACCCAAAGCATCACCATGAAGCTAAATCAGATGAACTTGATGATTTTCAGCGTGCTATTTTGAGTGGACAACCACTGTTCATTCACTTTCAGCACTTTGAAACTACATTTGCAAACCCAACTTTCCATGCTTTGTAGCTCATCCATAAGTCCGCCTTGTGATTCCAGCAAATCACATAAAACAACTGAGATATTCCAAGCACTATCAAGACCTAACATTAGAGACCTTGGGATAGTGTTTTGCAATCTGATTGTGGAAGATTGTCTTTTAAGAGAGGTAGTGCACCTACGCACTGCATGTGTTGAAAAGTGCATGAAAAACACATCAACAGAACTGGCATTAGAAGAAGAGCCTGACACATTGGGAATAAAAAATTGAAGGTTGGAAGTGATTCATTTTATGCTCTCCTCCTCCTAACGCCATCAACAGAACTGGCGCTAGAAGGAGGGCATGACATGTTGAGGCTACAAAGCTGAAAGTTGGAATTCGAAAAGAGCACTTCCAAAGAAGAAATATGAGATAGGGAGATCTCTTTCAATGCTAAAAATAAAAAAAAATTGAAGGCAAAAGAAGCTGAGTCAAAATGGAGCAGCATACACAAATTGACATCACTTAGCTACATGCAAATTTGAACAAGAGACTAAAGAAGCCATTGCAACAATTTGCATTGGCGGATAGATGTCGGATCCATTGCACATGCATGCACAATGAATTGGGATATTTGACTTTCTTGAGTAGAATCGAAAGGATCCTACAAGGAAAAATTCCCTTTTGGGAAATATATCAACCTTTAGCCCTTGCAGACTTGGAGGAAAAATTGACAACCATGGTAGCCAAGGCATTTGAGGAGCTGATCCAAGAACATTTGAGCAGCAAGGATGGACCAAGATTGGAGGAAATATTGATGTCTAGTTGGTGTAGATTTCACAATGCACCCCACTCTGAATTCACTTGCTTGTTATGCACAAACATCATCGCTCAAGCTAAGGGTTGTTCAGACAAGTTGGAGCAGCCAACTCCCAATGAAGAGAAGTTATGCCATGAGGCAAAACAGCTATCAACATTTGGAGGACAACAAAATAAGGATGAACCAAGAAATTTGACACAACTTGGTGTTGGGACAATAGACATAGAAAATGAAAACCAAGAGGGAGGAGCTGAAAGTCTTAGGATAGAAAAGTGCATTGATGAAAATCTTATTGTAACCAGTTCAATAGGCTTCCCCTCCATTGAAGAAGAGCAGTCCTCTACTCAAGAAGAGGAATGAATGGCAATTGAAGATGAATTAACAAAATTTGCAGCAGCATATATTAGGACAACTAGCTCAGATGCTAAAAATCAGAAAGAGGAAAGGGATGACAACCTTGGAGTAGCAAAAAATGATGATGAGAGCATAAGTGAAATCAGACTGGGATACCTCTCCTTCATAAATGATTATGATCAAGAATCTAAAAATACAGATTTGGAGGAGTGGAAGCAACCACTCGCCACAGCTGTTCGCCATCCAACTTCCTTCCCAAGTGATGATGAGGACCCGATCATGGAGAAATATGACTAGCTCATCTCCAAGTTGGCAAAGGATTGGTCAGAGCTGAAATACCAAGTGGATTTGGAAGTTCTACTATTGCCAAATTGGTGTAGACTTCATGATTCATCACACTCAAAGTTCACATGTGAACTGGGCGAAGAATCCATCAAACAAGTAAAAAAACAAGCAAGGAAGCCAAGTACCCGACCTCCTCTACTTGCTGCCCATATTGAAGAAGATGAAAAGCCTGAATCAAGTGATGCTCAGCTGGAGGCAGACCTCAAGAGGATGTTGGGACAGCAATAAAAGGACAACAATACAGTCTCGGACTTCTGAGTGATGAAGTAGATCAAGTGGGAATGTTTTCCACCAGTCACCGAGAAGTTCTTCCTCCTGAAGAGAAGTTGTGTACCATGGATGATAGGCTTTATGTCGAGCCCTTGGAGGGAAATTGTACAAAAGACTTTGGTCCTGATGCATGAGCATCTAGTGGTGTAAGGGCAATCTTGCATCACCCAAAATAGTTAAATTTCAATTTTCTTGGTTTTTAGATGTTTTTACATTTTTGGATACCCTTTTCATCATAATGAAATTCACAATTTATGATTTTTAATTTCTATTCATAGGTTGAAAGATATTGCAATTTTAGTTTCCTGGATTTGCACCTGAAAATATTTTGAGTTAGATTTGAGGCACTTAGAGTTCCCGGATCAGTCCCAAAAGTTGCTTAAATTGGCGTAGCAATTTCGAGCACGTTCTTTACTTTGAGACCCTTCCAACGGTTCAAATGGTTCGCGAATCAGAGTCCCGGATCAAAAGTTATGGCCCCGAGAAGTTGGCGCACTTTCTAGAAGATATAATTGCAAATGTTCTTTTAAAATTTGAACTTCAATTTGTAATTTTTCGGCGCCAAACTACCTAAACTCAAAATTTGAATGTTGTTTTGGCTCCAAACTAAAGAGGAGCTCTATTTATGAGCGGGTTTCTAATTTTTGGGTAACTTTTTGGGGACAAGCTCGCATATTGCGAAATGGTGATTCTGTAGCTTTATGTCACTTGCATGTGTTGTAAGACTTGGGGATTTGAGATCCTCTGCATGTAAGAAGCTCCATTTTCTGAATAATAAAATTATTCTTTTGTTTGTAGGTTATTTTCTATGTTTCGAGTTGTGCCCTCATCAAGTGGTATCAAAGCGAGGTTTTATTGAGCGTGTAGACAGATCACCGATCGTGAGGCAATTCACACCAGGACCGTGGTTGTGGGTCAAGGTCAAGAAATATGCCTCCAAGAGTGATGCCTAGTAGGCATGGTGGTGCTAGAGGTGGTCGAGGTGGAAAAAATGCTAGTAGAAGAGATGCACTAGCAGCCCTCCAAAGACAGATTAATGCGTTACAAGAGTAGGTGAGAAGAGGGTTAAACCTAAGGGAGGAAAGTGAGGATGAAGGAAAGGAAAAAGGTTCAAATGAAGAAGAGAAAGAAGAAGCAATTGATCAAGACCAAATTCAGCTAATAAGGGCCATTTCAAAGATCGAGAAAAGACCCAGAGCAGAAGTCCCCAGTTATTCTGGAAGTCTGAACCCGGAAGAGTTGATCAGCTGGATCAATGAGCTAGAAGAATATTTTGAGTATGAGGAAATAGAGGACCCAAATCGAGTTAAGTTTGTGAAAATGAAGCTGAAGGGCCATGCCAATATTTGGTGGAAAGAGGTCCAGTTGGAAAGAAATCGAAGAGGAAAAGGAAATATCACCAGATGGGATCACATGGTAGAGAAACTGAAGAAGCGGTTCATACTAGTGGACTACGAGTTAGATCTATTGAAGAAATTGCAAGGGTTGAAACAAGGAAGTAGATCTATGAAATAATATAATGAATAATTTCACAAGATAATCATCAGAACGGGCCACACAGAGGCCAATAAGGAGAAGGTAGCCCAATATCTTAATGGGTTACGACCGAGCATTTAGGAGGAGTTAAGCCTAGTCAGAATGACCACCATTGAGGATGTGTATCAATTTGTTCTAAAGGTGGAAGAGAAGCTGAACAAAAGATTTGATAGCAAGCAAAAAAGACGAGGAGGTCAAAGCGGAAGAGGCAGTGGAAGACCTTCAGGAAGCCGAAATGATGATGAAAATAAAAGTGAAGATGTGGGTACCAACCAAAGCCAAAGGAATGACAACTTCTACTGCCCTCATGATCAAAATAGTAGTGATCAAAGAGGTAGAGGATGAGGGAGATATGGACAACGATCTGGAAGAGGTGGTTTCAAAGGAACGTGTTTCCAGTTTGGTGAAGAAGGGCATCAAGCCTATGAATGCCCACAACACCAAGGAAGGGCAGACAAAAGGCCAGAAGGTCATGGAAGGGTTACGCATGCAGATGAAGAGGTCCAATCTGAATATTCGGATGATGCTGAAAGGGGAGAAGCCCTAGTGATTAGGAGAGCCCTAGTGACTAAGGAAAAGGAACCAGAACAGAGGAAGAATCTATTTTGCACAAGGTGCAAGTGTGAAGGAAAATGTTGTGATGTCATTATTAATGGTGGGAGCATCGATAATCTAGTGTCAGAAGAGATGGTCACAAAGTTGAAGCTAAAGAGGGAAAGGCACCTGCATCTGTATCGGATTGTCTAGTTGCAGAAAGACCACAAAGTTTTGGTCAATGAGCAGTGCCTAGTAAAGTTCAAGATTGGGAGCTACCATGATGAGGTACTATGTGATATCATCCCCATGGATGCATGTCACATGTTGTTGGGGAGGCTATGGCAGTTCGATAGGTGAGCTATACATGATGGCCATGCAAACACTTATTCCTTAACAAAGGATGGGGTTCGTCACAAGTTGAAACCCTTGAAGGAGACCGAAGAAAAGGTATTCAGTAGTGCTAGAATTTGTTATGTAGATGGAAGAAAAAATTTAGAAGGTATGAAGCATGAGCATGTGTTTTATGCATTGATTCCTAGAGTGAGTAAGGAGGATAGTGAGAAGGTTCCAGAAGAAGTTTCTAAGATGTTGGATGAATTTTAGGATATTGTTTCTGATAATGTACCTGAGGTTTTACCACCAATAAGGAAGATCAGTCATCAGATTGACTTGATTTCTGGAGTCAATTTGTCAAATAAGGCAGCTCATAGAATGACTCCAGCAGAAAATGAGGAGTTGAACAAACAAGTTTAAGAGTTGTTGAGAAATGGTTTGATACGGGAGAGTTTGAGTCCACGTGCGGTACCTGTAGTACTAGCACCAAAGAAGGATGGAGAGTGGAGGATGTGTATAGATTCCCAAGCCATAAACAAGATAACAATCAAGTATAGATTTCCCCTGCCAAGGATAGATGGCCTGATGGACTGTTTGAGAGGAGCTCAGTACTTCACAAAGATTGATCTGAAGAGTGGATATCACCAGATCTAGATTCGAGAGGGAGATGAATGGAAGACTGCCTTCAAGACCAAAGAGGGCCTATACGAGTGGTTAGTCGTGCCTTTTGGGCTAACTAATGCACCGAGCACATTCATGAGGCTCATGAACAAGGTACTAAAAGAATTTCTGGGAAGTTTTGTTATTGTGTATTTGGATGATATTTTGATTTTCAGTAAGATGTTGGATGAACATCTGATGCATAGTTGGAGAGCCTTTGAGAAGTTAAGAGAAGAGAAAATATTAATTAATCTAAAAAAGTGCAGTTTTGTGAAGAGGGAGTTAGTGTATTTAGGGTTTGTTGTCTTAGCAGAAGGTCTCAAGATGGACCCAGAGAAGGTGAAGGCTATTCTGGAATGGCCTATCCCAAGAACTGCTACCGAGGTGAGATCTTTCCATGGTTTGGCTAGTTTTTATAGAAATTTCATTAGAAACTTTAGTAGTATTTGTGGACCCCTGACTAAAACAATGAGAGGGGATAGAAAAGAATTAAAGTGGAGCACTAGAGTGGAAAAAAGTTTTGAACTATTGAAGCAGAAGGTGACAAAGAAACTTGTTCTAGCCCTCCCAGATTTTAACAAGGTGTTTCAGGTGGATTGTGATGTCAGTGGTTGTGCCATTGGAGCAGTGTTGAGCCAAGAAGGTAAGCCCATTGCCTATTTCAGTGAAAAGTTAAATGATGCCAAGATAAAGTATTTTGTATATGATCAGAAATTTTATGTAATAGTTCAAGCATTAAAGAAATAGAGACATTATTTGTTGTTGAAGGAATTTGTTCTATATACTGATCATGAGGCTTTGCAGTACCTAAATAGTCAGGAAAAATTAAATCAGAGGCATATGAAATGGGTAGAGTTTTTGCAAAGTTATACCTTTGTTTTGAAACATAGGAGTGGGAAGTCAAATAGGGTTGTAGATGCCTCAAGTAGGAGGCATACATTGATGACAAAGATGCAGATTAAAGTGGTTGGGTTCAATGAACTTAAGACATTGTACGCAGGAGATCCTGATTTTGCAAAGGCTTGGAAAGCTTGCAAGGAACATGTTACAGTGGACAGGACAAGGTGGCTATATTTCATAATCCAGGATGGTATGTTATTTAAGGGAAGTCAATTGTGTATCCCAAGGAGTTCCATGAGGGAGAACCTGATAAAGGAGAAGCATAGTGGAGGAATGGCAGGACATTTTGGCTGAGATAAGACTATTGCCATTATCAGTGAGCATTATTATTGGCCTCGGTTGTCACAAGATGTGAAGAAGTTTGTACAAAGCTGCAGGGTATGTCATATGGCTAAAGGAGTGAGCCAAAATACAGGCTTATATCAGCCCTTACCTATACCAGAGAGGCCATGGGAGGATATAAGTATGGAGTTCTTGGTTTGCCAAGGACACAACGAGGGAATGATTCAGTTTTTGTGGTGGTTGATAGGTTTTCAAAGATGGCACATTTCATTCCATGTCAGAAGACCCATGATGCAGTCCACATTACTGACTTGTTCTTCAAAGAGGTGGTGAGGCTATATGGTCTACCAAAGAGTATTGTTTCAGATCGTGACACCAAATTTGTGGGGTACTTTTGGAGGACCTTGTGGAAGAAGCTAAAGACAAAGTTGAAGTTCAGTTCTGCACACCATCCACAAACAGATGGGCAGACAGAGGTTGTTAACAGGAGTCCGGTAACCTACTAAGATGTTTGGTAGGAGATAAACCCAAGGGATGGGACTTGGTCTTACCCTCCAGAATTTGCTTACAACAATTATGTCAACAAGCAATCGGTAGATCACCATTCCAAATTGTGTATGGAGATAGCCCCAGAACAGCTCCAGAATTGAGGAAGATGGACCAAGAGAAGAAAATAAGTGTTGAAGTGAAGATTTTGCAGAACACATCAAGGATATACATAAGAAGGTAAGAGAACATATTAACAAGATGAATATGCAGTATAAGGCTAAGGCAGATTAGAAGAGGAGGTATAAGGAGTTTCAGATTGGTGATGAAGTAATGGTCCACTTGAGGAAAGAAAGGTTTCCAGTGGGAACATATAACAAATTGAAGATGAAGAAGTTCGGTCCCTGTAAAATTTTGAAGAGGCATGATTTAGGGAATGCATATGAGGTAGAGTTGCTAGATGGATTCAACATTTCTCTTTGTGTTCAACATTTTAGATTTGACGAGTATCATGAAGGTGGCACAGAGGAAGTACCAACAATGGAACAATGTGGGATTCTAGCACCTACTTCAGAAAAGGAGGAGATTGAAGAAATCCTGGATAGTCGTGTGGGAAGGAGTACTAGGAACAGTATGAAGAATATCTGGTGAAATGGAAAGGAAGGCATGTTGAAGATTCATCTTGGTTGACTAAGGCAGGTCGACCGTTGGGTTTTCCTCCACCATCTGAGATGTGACGGGGTCACTTCTCAAATTACCCTGGGTGTCTGATGCAGGAGCATCCAGTGGTGTAAGGGCAATCTTGCATCACCCAAAAATAGTTAAATTTCAATTTTCTTAGTTTTTAGATGTTTTTACATTTTTGGATACCCTTTTTGTCCTAATGAAATTCACAATTTATGGTTTTTAATTTCTATTCCTGGGTTGAAAGATATTGTAGTTTTAGTTTCCTAAATTTGCACCTAAAAATCTTCCAAGTTAGATTTGAGGCACTTAGATTTTCCATATCAGCCCCAAAACTTGCCAAAATCAGCATAGCTAATTTTGAGCACATTCTTGACTTCGAGACCCTTCCAACGGTTCAAACGGTTCACGAATCAGAGTCTCGGATCAAAAGTTATGGCCCTGGGAAGTTGGTGCACTTTCTAGAAGATACAATTGTAAATGTTCTTTTGAAATTTGAACTTCAAGTTGTAATTTTTCGGCGCCAAACCGCCTAAACTCAAAATTTGAATGTTGTTTTGGCTCCAAACTAAAGAGGATCTCTATTTATGGGCAAGTTTCTAATTTTTGGGTAACTTTTTGGGAACAAGCTTGCATATTGCGAAAGGGTGATTCTGTAGCTTTCTGTAACTTGCATGTGTTGTAAGACTTGGGGATTTGAGATCCTCTGCATGTAAGAAGCTCAATTTTTTGAACAATAAAATTATTCTCTTGTTTGTGGGTTATTTTCTATGTCTTGGGTTGTGCCCTCATCAGGTCCCTTTGATGAAGTGCCATCAATTGATGACTTCTTTCCATTGGGAGCTGCACTACGGAGGTATGCTCATGTCAAGGAAGAGCACATCCCAGAAGACGGTAGTGATGAATACATACTCTTGAGCCCACAAACAATGATGCACTAGAGTTTCCAAATTGGGAGAGGAGCTCCTTCTCCATTTACAATGATAGTGAGCAAGAGGAAATGAGTGAACATCATAATGAGATGCATGAATGGAAAAAAAAAAAAAAGACAAAGGTGGAGGTGTTGATATAGCTGCTAACAGAGATGAAGCACCCGACTGACTACAAGGTGCAACTTGGAGTCCTTTCGCCATGATCGTTGTTGATCCTCCTTCGTATTTAGATGGCTACAATAGAACAAATTTGTGCATGTCATTGTCCCATGACGTTGAACACCACATAAATAAAGATAGCCCTTGGGGAAGGAGACGAGACAACATGTTGCCCCTTAGGGACAGCAACTGAGTGGATCCCAAGTTTGTAGATGATCAATGTGGAGAAGTATTTCTTTTTGAAGAACTGCCAACTGGGGTTGTAGGTCCTATTGGTGGATTGGAAGAGTTGTTTGCTACCCCATCCTCCCAGCCTTATGCCAACTTAATGTCTAAAGTGCTACACCCTCCACTGTGCCCGCTCGAGGCTACCGATGCAACAATCAATGATGTTGTGCTTGCTTTCGACTATCCAATGCTGCCACCTCCATGTGATGACATCTAGGTTTTATCCTTCCTTGCCCCTATTATTTCTTATAACTGCACTTATTATTTTAATTATGGGAACGAGGGAAAATAAACATGTTTATGGATTAAACATGGGTTTAGCGAGCCTCCTCAATTACTGATTTTTTGTGATGATGTGATTGAACTTGAGTGTTGCAACGTTGAATTTCTTTTTTATGAATATAAAGATAAATTTGCATGGTTAAGAACGATAGTGATCGCCCATTTTCTTGTGCATGCATTACAAAATCCAATGAACGTTAATGTTAGCTCGCCTTGTCTGAACATAGTACTTTATAAATATCTTTGTACATAGCCTATTTTGAGTAGTATAGGTTTCTTGTAAATACTCTGCTTTCCTACTTTCCTTAGGTTAGTTGGTGTGATGTAGGTTGTTTGCTTTCACTTTGTTGTTGCTTTGCTCGTGGTCCCTCTGCTTTTAGTCGGGCACATATGTGCGCACAGCAACCATACTTATCACCTAGGGTTGTTCTACGTATTTCTTTGTCAAACTCTAATCAAATCTTCAAAGTGGATGGTGAAGGTCTTCTGTTAGTGTCAAGTGATCTGGGTGTTTGATTCAAAGAGGATAAGTTGTTGGTTTAGTCTGAATTTGACGTATTCTGAAATCTTACAGCTCTTACACATCTTAAGAATTCAACAGTCACTATAGAGCCTTTTGTGAAGTCTAGTTAAGTGAAAAATCTAAAATTCTGCTCCAAAGCCACTGTGGTTCTCAACCCTGAGCGCGAGCTTCAATGCTTGCGGGTTGAAATAAAAGAGTTGAAAAGAGAAAAGAAAGAAAGAAAACATTGAAAATTAAAAGAAAGAGAAAATTCAACTTTTCAGAGGTATCTGAGCAACTCTATCGGGGCTATGGACACCCGGCTGGCAGTAGAGCAATCTTCGGGAGAATCACAGCGACAACCTCGTCAGGGCTATGGATGCCTGACTGGCAGTGAGGCAATGTCCCGAATGATTTTGGAGTTAGAATAAACTATGTAGCTTAACTTCACGGAGCTTGGGTTCCTATAGCAACTGAAGGATCGGAATTAATGCAATTACACACTTCAATTTTCAGCATACTGAATGTTGGGTTGGCTAATGGTTTTGATCCTTTGATTGAGAATTTGGTTTGTTTGCCCTAGCGTGAAGGTCAAAACTAGAGATTCTAGGTTTGTAATTCCATTTTTTCATCAAAATGCTTTGGAGCATTTCCCCAATGAGTTGCCATTTGTTGTGCATGTTTTGCACACACGCCCCGCCGTAGGTAGGGACACCCATTTTTTTTGCTCCCGACGAGCTGCTTTGCTTCTGTCTTGTTTTGTGTGCCCCATTTTCCAAGCCCAAATTGGTCATGTGCCTTCAAATGATCAAGTCCCCTACCGAAATTCACCTACTTGGGGTATTCAAATCTACGAAGAAATGAGGTCCACCGTCCCCTTTTCTGTATTTTGTCTTGTTCTTGCTGTTTTGGAACATTTGTGGACCCCTGTCACTCTCGTTTCCACAATTTTGACTTTGGGGCCAACTTTTTGGTGGATTTGGGATGTGTTCCTAGTGCTTAAATGAACTGCCAAAGTTTCATCAATGTTTTGTTAAGTTTTGATGGTTTCAAAACTTTCCCTCTGGAATTCCCTTCCTCCTTGGCTGTTTGGAAATATCCGCGGACCCCCATCACTCCTGTTTCCACATTTTTGACTTTGGGGGCAACCTTTTTTGGATCTGGGATGTGTTTGAAGTGCATAAATGAACTGCCAAGGTTTCGTCAATGTTTCGTTAAGTTTTAATGGTTTCGAAACTTTACCTCCAGAATTCCCTTCCTCCTTGGCTCTTTGGAAACATTTGTGGACCCCCGTCGCTCCTGTTTCCACATTTATGACTTTGGGGGCAACCTTTTTTGGATTTGGGATGTGTTTGAAGTGTGTAAATGAACTGCCAAGGTTTCATCAATGTTTCGTTAAGTTTCGATGGTTTCAAAACTTTACCTCCGAAATTCCCATCCTCCTTGGCCGTTTGGAAACATCTGTGGACCCCCGTTGCTCCTGTTTCCACATTTTTGACTTTGGGGGAAACTTTTTTTGGATCTAGGATGTGTTTGAAGTGCGTAAATGAACTGCCAAGGTTTCATCAATGTTCTATTAAATTTCAATGGTTTCTGAACTTTACCTCTGAAATTCCCTTCCTTCTTGACTATTTGGAAACATTTGTGGACCCTCGTCACTCCCGTTTCCACATTTATGACTTTGGGGGAAACCTTTTTTGGATCTAGGATGTGTTTGAAGTGTGTAAATGAACTTTCAAGGTTTCATCAACATTCCATTAAGTTTTGATGGTTTCAGAACTTTACCTCTAGAATTCCCTTCCTCCTTGGTTGTTTGGAAACATCTGTGGACCCCCGTTGCTCTTGTTTCCACATTTTTGACTTTGGGGGCAATCTTTTTTGGATCTGGGATGTGTTTGAAATGCATAAATGAACTGCCAAGGTTTTGTTAATGTTTCGTTAAGTTTCAATGGTTTCAAAACTTTACCTCCAGAATTCCCTTTCTCCTTAGCTATTTGGAAACATCTGTGGACCCCCGTCACTCCCGTTTCCACATTTTTGAATTTGGGGGCAACCATTTTTGGATCTAGGATGTGTTTGAGGTGCTTAAATGAACTTCCAAGGTTTTTTCAATGTTTCATTAAGTTTCGATGGTTTCAGAGCTTCATCCCCCTTTTGCTATTTTGGAACATCCGTCGGCCCCTGGCGACCTGGCCTCCGGAGCCCGGCCCCTCTGTGGTCATTTTCAAAATTTTGTCTCTCCGTGGCCATTTCTGGGAATCTGTCCCTCCATGGCCATTTTGAACATCCAGTGGCCCCCGGTGACCCGGCCTCTGGAGACCAACCCCTCTATAGCCGTTTCAGGGATTTTGTCTCTCTGTGGCTTTTTTGAACTTCCAGTTTTTGTAAAATGAGTCCAATCTTAAGGAAGTTTTTATGGGCACTCTTCCTTCCCCTTTTCCCATGTGCTATAATTTAGAAGTCTTGGTTTTGCTATGTTTTGTGGGGTCTGGGAACTTCACTTTGGATTTGTTGTCCCTTGTTTGCTACCCGCCCCCTTGGGCCTACATTAATGTTTATGGTCCAAATGAGCTCCAAATATGAATATTATGATCTTTTGATGATGCATGGATGAATCTAACAAGGATTTTGCAAGGTTTGACTAACATTTTCTGTTATTTTTATACGAAAGCACTTACGGTGTTTCATGTATGTAGGACTCAAGGAGCCTAGCGCAGGTCAGTCAGGGAGACCCATCGAGAAAGATGAGCAAGGAATGCACATAGCTCTTGTCACCATTCATTTCATGATTGTCTTTCCTTGTAGCACCCATCAATAGGGTCAGCATTAGAAGAAGGCCTTTTCCAAGGAGGCCGAGGACAAAAATGCAAGGGGGTGGCCTTAAAGAAAGCATAAGGTAGTTGTCTACCCATCAGGGGCAACCAATCCATTGATGCGAATCGTTGATCGGCTCATTTGATCTAAGGAAGAACACTGCAAACACATCAAGTAAGAAGGCAGCTTTCAAGCAGTTTTTGCTATAGTGAAAAGGGCAATCAGCTAAATGACAAAATTGCTACAGTGATTGGCACTAGATGACAAAACAGGGAAAATGACAAATGATGTATTATAAAATTGTTGGATAATGAGGGGTAGGTGAAACCCTATTGTAAAAAAATCAGAGCCATTCGATGTAATTCAATCCTAGCCATTCATTTGGGCTTTGGAAAACTATAAATAGGGGTTTGCCCCTCATTTTCAAGGGTTGGAGAGTTGTTGTAAAAAGCATTTTATAGCAATAGAAGACAGCATTACATGATTTTATGGATATTCTCTTTGATTTTGCTCATCTTGCATGCATGGTTCTACTTCCATGTTAGTTTTAGTATTAGTTTCTTGAATGGTTGTCATGATGGTGGTTATATTATAGTATTTGATGAGCTTCCAGCCCATACTTTTAGCACTTGTTGATGACAAGTTGTTGTGCAAAGTTAGCCTAGGCTTCTTTCTATCATTGTTGCAACCTAGTTCAATTGCATGTTCATGATGTGTATGTGTAATTTGAAAATCAGCAGACCTTAGAAGATTGCACTGGTTTTGTGTAGCTATAGGTTTCTCTTAGTCAAGCAAAACTCAGTTTAGGAAGCCTTTCTACTTTAGTAACCACCATTGTTACTGTTCATTTGTAGCTTAGGATTAGAATAGCTTTCTTAACCCTTCTCTTTTTGTTGTTTCTTTTAATCCTTGGTTAGAGTAGGACCCAAAGCATCACCGTGAAGCTAAATTAGATGAACTTAATGACTTTTAGCTTGTTGTTTTGAGTGGACAGCCACTGTTCATTCACTTTCAGCACTTTAAAATTGCATTTGCAAACCCAACTTCCCATGCTTTGTAACTCATCCATAAGTCTTCCTTGTGATTCTAGCAAATTACATAAAACAACTGAGATATTCCAAGCACTATCAAGACCTGACATTAGAGACCTTGGGATAGTGTTTTGCAATCTGATTGTGGAAGATTGTCTTTTAAGAGAGGTAGTGCACCTACGCACTGCCTGTGTTGAAAAGTGCATGAAAAACACATCAACAAGGACTTTACACATGACCCTCTTAGCTCCATTATCTTTCCTTCTAATTGAAATATCATGAATAAATCTTGGAAGTTCATCTCAATTGTTCCTAAATTATTAATCCATTGTACTCCCAAAACAACATTTGTAGCACCCAAAAATATAACAAGCATTGGGCCATCAAGATGATAATATCCCATAGATAACTTAATGTTGTGATATTTCCTAGAATAATTAACCATACCACCATCTACAATCAAGACCTAAAAATATGGAGATGAATATACAAAATAGTTTAGGTGAGTAGCCAACCTTTTTTTGTTGAAATTTTGAGTACTACTTTAGTCTATCAAAACTGTTACTCTTGCTTCTTTAGGAAACTCACTACCTTGAGAGTTTTTGGTTCAATAAAACCATGGAGTGCATGAAAATAAATGATTGGTTGGGGATATTTTTATTCTTTATTTGACTCCCTATCACCCTCTAATATTGGTTCCTCCTCTTCTTCCTCACCCAAACCTTCAATATAAAACAATTTATTTTCACTTCATTTATGTCAACTATATTTATATCACAATTGAAACATAACCCTCTTTGTTGCTTCTCCTCAATTTTCTACTATATTAATCTAGCTAGTTGAGGAAGAGAAGGTGTTGAGTATCCTCTCTCTTACACCATTATCCCCTTGCTTTCTACGAATCAAATATTTCTCCTCTATCTTGTGTGCTAAGATGAAAGACTTGGATATAGAGCTAGGATTATACATGTGTACCTCTTGTTGAATGTGATCCTTGAGACCACAAAAAAATAAATCATTTAAGATCTCTTATACAATTGTATCTATTGGAAATATTATCATTGATGTCAAAGAGTGTAATTAATGTCAAAGGTAATTCTTGTCAAGGGAGATTTTCAAATAATAAAACCTCTACCATTATATTGTTGATGTCAAAGAAGAAATTAGATAGTTGTAATACATCATGTTGTTGAGATAAGTCAAAGGTTGAAGGCCACTACTTATTGGTTGACCCATAGTCATTATGGAAGCACTGGGTTTATTGAAAAATATCTATTTTATAAATGTTGGTTGATCTTTGAGAAATTGCCTACTTGGAAGATATGCCTCCCTTCTTGGGGGAATTAAATTTAATTAATTTTTTTCCAAATCAGGCCAAATTATTTTAGTGAAAAGGAATGTGTTGGATATAAGATGATTCAAGGAAGGTAAATATGCAAGCAAGAAAAATGGAATATCATTCCTAGTTTGAGATGTTTTAGAGTAGACCTTTAAGGGAGAATTGGAGCAGATTTAAGAGACATATTGGATAATATTTTTGAATAAATTAATGTGATATCCTCCACAATAAGAGAAAAAATTTAAAGAAAAATCTCTATGTAATAAGAGTGGATTTACACTATGGTGTAGGGGCACCATTTAAAGATTTTTGTCAAATCAAGATTTTAAGGTCTAGGCTTTAGGATTTTGGGAGTTTTGCATAAAATAAGGCCTTGAGGACCATTTATTAATGTAATTAGTCAATTTTTTTGATATTTAGGTGTCTAGGTAGTTTTGCCTTCAAAATGTGCAAAAATGTTGAAAGTTGTAAATTGTGCAAAATTTCAAATTTGAAAATGTTGGACAAGTTTAGAAGACCAATGGTCATGTTATTTGAAAGGGTAGTTTAGGAAGTTGGAGTGGTTGGATTTGGAGGGAAACATGCTTAAAAAGGTGTGAGAACTTGGTGAGAAGGTTGTTGAAGCAATTTTGTAGACTAAAGCATCAATAAAAAAATTTTTCTTCATTTTTCTATATTTTCAGAAGTTAGCAATGACTGTATGGCCCGTACATCATTTAATTAATTCATTTTGCATTGGAACAGCATAGTAAATTGTTTTATCTTTCTTCTGAATCAACTTTGAAGGTTTCTCATTGAATTTGGTGCCTTTTAGAGTCAATTTTCTTAGACCGGATCTAAAAATAGGGTTCTTGAGGGATTTGGCAGTTTCAAGCATGTTTTTAACCCATTCCACCTTCTATCAGTACTATTTGTCGATGGAATGGGTATAATACATTGTTTTTAGGTGTATGGGAGTTTTGTGAGTGTAGGGGAGGCCTGAAAGCATGTTGGGCATGAAGCCCAAGTGAGGAAACTTGTGTTTTCCTAAAGAATTCATGAGGTTTTGTGAAGACAAAGTATGTAAAGACTTGGGGCAGAATTGTTAAATGGTGTATTGAGTTTTTGCAGACCTATTAGGTCCTGATTGAAGTGGTTTCAAGAATGTTTGATGGTAGGAAGGTATATTTTCATTAAAACCCTAGTTTCTTGGCTTAAAAGGGTGGTTTTGTGATTTGGCACATGGGTGATTGATTTTCTAAGAATAAATTGAAGAATCCCTGGTTTGACAACATAAAGATTGCTGCCCAATTAAGTTTGGTGAAATTGGAAAAGGGTTGAGGCAAGGTCCTTTGGAAATTAGGCCTAATTTGAAGGCTAGAAAGCGTAGAAACTTGATTTTGTTGAGACTATTACAAAGTAACCAATTGTGATTTGTTGATATGTTTTAGAACACCAAAATGGGTCACTGAAAATTTTTTGGTCTTGGTCTGAAAGAATTTCATCAAGAAGATTTACCCAATTGAGGGAGTTGGCAATGCTACAAGGAAGAGTGTTGAATTGGTGAAAAGATAAGAAATTTGATAATTGTGACTTGTAATTGTTATTGTTGGTTGATTTTGTGTTAAGTTGTGTTGCAGGACCTCCCCTAATTGCATCAAAGTAGAAATAAATATGAAGAATGCTACAAATTTGTGAAGCAGAAAACATGATAAATCAATCCAAATTAAGAGTAGAAATATATGTGAAATATTTACATTTAGAATTATGAAAGAAAGAATTTTTGCAAAATATTCGTTCATTTATATGTGGATTTGTAAAGGAGAGTAAATTCAGATTTGATAAGGAGAGTATATGCAGTTTTATAAAAGAAAGAAAATTTGAGGAGAGGGTATGTGTAGTATCATCTATAAGCAAGATTTTATGAAGGAATTTTATATGTTATCATTCATTGAAGAATGTATATTCGAGAAGGTGATTTTTTGAAAAAGAGGTTGGTGACTCCTATCAAAAGAGATTGTTGTCCCTTGTTGATTTGGTGCTCAGTTGTGGGGATTGATGTCTCCAGTGGGTTGGTGCCTACAAAGTTTGTAAGAAGAATTTTATATAAGCAATATACTATTTTGGTTTTCTCCTAAAAGGGTTTCCACATAAATCGTGTGATCTTATTGTTATTGATATTGTGGAATAAATGAACTATTATAAATTGTTAAGTTTGAAAAAAGAAAAATATGTTCTCATACTAATTCATCCCCCTCTTAGTATAAGTGTGTGTCTCATCAATTGGTATTAGAGTGGGTTCCTTTAAAAAATAATCTAACCATTGGAAGGTAGATCTCGAGAACACATATGGAAAGAAGAAAAGGAAATCAGGGAAAAAGAAATACCAAGCATAGCATTGTTCAACAAGCACCAACAAAACCAAATGCAAGTGATGGAAGAGATGAAAGAAAAAATGATGAGGTGACAAATGGAACACACATGACAACATAAATGAAAGATGATATATTTGAAAGAGAAGACAACTTTGTGAGTGAAAGAAAATAAGAGATGGACTTAGAAGAGGAAGAGTATGATGAAATGGATGCATAGTTGTTTTGTAAGGAGAACACATTTGTGCCCTAGATAAGATCAAGAGGCTTAGAAAGAAGACTTTGAAGAAAAAATTACAGATTTAAGAGGATACTAAATGTAAGGAAAATTTGTCACAAATATTGAAGAATTGAAGAAGATGATCGTAGATCTAAAATTTTAAATTGAAGAGGAAAAGAAAATAGAGGAAGAGGTATGAATCCAATTGAAAGCAAAAGAAGAAAATTGTGAGAGGCTATAGTCCAAGATTGTTTCTTTGAGAAATCAATTGGAGAAAATAAGTGTTCAATTGAACAAACACCTAAAGAATGAGAAGAGTATGAAAATGTTAGAGAATATTCTCAATTCCCAAAGACCAACTTACAATAAGAGTGGTATTGGTTATGAAGAAATTCAAAGCTCAAAAACTACACAATCCACAAAGAAGATAAATAGAGAAAATCCAAAAGGTTGTGTACATGCTCTTAAGAGATTTGCATCCTATATCCTCAATAATGTGGCCCATCTCTTTCATGCTTCTTGATTCTTTCAAGAAATAATTTATGAAACTCAAGGTATACCACAATTGGTAAATATCCTCTACCATTTTCTCTTATTCTTTCAATTTTATGTGTGGTATCACTTTATAATTATAGAAGGATAAATCCGTTACATTATTTAACTATATTACTATATTTTTGTAATGGTCAAAGATGGACACCCATTCCATTTCCCATTTATTTTTATGTTGATTCTTAGGAAGTGTTGATATATGTACATGGTAACAAGTGACATGATCTCATATGAAATTAGGTTCATTTCCTTAACCTTTTATCCATTTATACACACATATATCTCTATACAATCATCCATATCCTATCCTATGCACACATGTACTTCAATACATTCCCCTTATCTTTTCACCTATCACATTCACTTATGCACCTATCTAAATTTAACCATTATCCACTTGGATTTGATCGTTTTCATACACTAATGCATTTATGTATGTAAGGGAAGGTACATGATCATGGACTTATCTCTTTCCTTTTTAAAATTTATAATTTAAATTTGGTCGATTTGAGCTAACTAAACACAAGTTTGGTATGATTTGATGTTATGTGCTAGTCTTTAAAGATATTTATTGCATTCATTTTATCACATCAAGGAACCTTGTAATCATCCACTATAGATAATTGAAGGATCGATTAATAGCAACATATTGAAATGTTCGTGCACTAGAAATATTAACAAATCTACATACTACAAACCTTGCCTATTATTTTTTGTCCATGATTATTTTTTGGAGGTTGATCTAGGAACACTTGTATCTTTGTGACAAATCAACAATATTAAGATACTTCTAAATTTTACCAAGCCACGAGATCTTTATGGAAAGTAGAGTAGACATTTATGTACCAAATGGACATAAGAGCTAAACATCATTATGTGCGACAACAAGTTTGAATTTGGAGTACAAATTTGTGACTACAATTTCAGCTTAGATCCATGTACTTGTCCTTGGTTAGAGCATAGGTCTAGCACATACACTGTGGCATTTTATTGATAGAAAGGAATTATTTCTAGATTATACATCAAGTAGATTCTAATATATTAAACAAAAAATAACCATTCTTTGATAATTGAGCTAAGTACCTTAATTATTATATTTTTATTTCCTAAAATAAGTATATTTATTATATTTTTATTTTCTATTATATTTAGTTAATCTAGGTTGGTTGTTCTTATTGAATATATTTGGTTAATTAGCCCAAGTTAACAATAAGGAAACATTTTTCCTTTATAATTTCCAAGTTTAGGTGCATTATTGAGAAACCAACTATCCTCTTCTTATTTCTAAATTAAAGAATGGTGAAATTGAGTTGAAAATGGGACCAAGAAGTGTGGTTTAATCTAAATATGTAAATTATCAATCATTACAATATTAATGATTAAACCTTAAATTTTATTAAACTAAAGGGTTGTAGTTCAATTGATGAGGATGATTGTATGCTCTTCAAATACACCATCCACCAATATTTAAATTTCTTGAAGGTAAAACTAAAATAAGTTAAACCCTTAAATGAATTTGATGGTCTAATTCCACCTCCTCATAATAATGTCACCATAATGACATAATTTGAACAAACTAACAAATAAAATAAAAGATTAAAAGTATACCATAGAAGGGGATATTTATTCCTTCCTCTTCCATAGGGTTAACTAAAGTAGATTAATTATTTAAAAATACAACTATAATCCATTTTAGAAACTTCTCTTGTGAAACTTGTATAACCATGATATACATGATGAATGCACCTTACCTCAAATAATAATTAATTCCTCTTCCACTAGAATTCATACCATGATTCACTTGATGTCAATGTTCATGTCAATTCACCATATTTTATGATGAAATGCAAACACAAATACTTTCGAGATTTTTATAATTTGTTATGTCCTCTCAAATCCATAAATTTCAAGTCAAATACAACAAAACCCAAATATTCTACCAATTATGAGAGATAACTACACTTTTAACAAAGACAAGTATCATTTATTTATTTATTAAGAAAATAACATGATTATATAATATAATTTTTAAAACTTGTATATAGATTATAACATTATGGAGGAATACATATTAGTGGATTATAATATTATAAAAATATATTTAAATTTTTTTTTTTTAATAATATCAGCTTATAAAAGGGTAAAATCTAATCAAATCATATTTTCAAAAAAAATATTAATAAGGACCTTGCAGTGCAACGGCATGTTGCTCGGTAGTGGAAACACTACCTCTTGTGTTTGAATCCCATGGAGTGTGGGAGGTGGTTTCAACTCTGGCGTTTGTGTCAACGGTTGCAATGGAGTTATCAACGATGGTTGTGATCAGGGGGAGGCTAGCGAATATTGGTGGAGGTCATGGTATCAATGATGGAGGATAGAATTTTCTATAGGGTCAAAGGTGGAGGAAGGTTGGAAATAGTAGTGTGGTTGGGAGCTAGAGGTGAAAGAGGCATCAAAGGTGTTGAGGATTGTAGGTGTGAAGGAGGTGATGATTATAGGGAGGTGCAGGTGACAAATTAGAGTTGAAGGAGAGGAGGAGGGGAAGAGTAGAGGAGTTGGGAGGAGGAGGAGAGGTAGAAGGAGAGGTAGGAGGTGAGGAGGAGTAAGGAGGAGATAAGGAGAAGAAAGAAGGAAGAGGAGGAGAGGAGTAAGGAGATGGAGGAGTGATAGGAGATATGAAGGAGAGGAAGTGGGGAGGAGATGAGAGGAGTGAGGAAAAATGGAGGAGAATCAAAGGTGGCGGGGAGAAAGGAGGAGATATGGAGAGTACATTGGGGATGAAGTCCCCCGAATGTAGCCCCACTGGTTCATAGCTCTAGTCAAAAGCGATCACCTATCAAAAAATCGTTAACAAATAATATAATTAGAAACATGCCATCATCGTTATCATTTAAACTACTAATTTTATTAAAAAAATCATAATATAAACATTAAAAATAATTAAAACCTAACCCAAAAAATGATGAGAGCATCGTTGGTGAGTGTTTCTGCACACTACATAAACAAAACACATAGTATTTTGTCTCTCTTGAAAGGAAATATAAACTTCAAACTTCAAAAAGACTACCCCAAGGCTTTGATAATTAGGTCTTGACTTTGCATAAAACAACTCAATGGATAATGTTTTGTTGTTTTACAAGGGACCTTATGAATATTCAGTAGGAACTATGAAAACAAGGGTTTGTAAAGTTTGAAAATGGAATGAAACCCTAGTTGTATTTTAAGATCTAAAATCTAAAAATGGTATCTAACATCTAATATGGTAGTCTATATGATTTTTTTTCCCTAAAATTACTCAAATTTTAAACAAAATATAAAAGACAAGGGTGAGGAGAAACTAAATTTGAAAACTTAAGGACAATGACAATAATGGCTAATATTGTAGATAAACAAATCCCTCACAAAACCAATTCTTGCTTAATCAGAGTTAAAGTCACAAAGCCACAAGAACAATGCAATATTTAAAGGATGCTAAAAGATTTTTAGATTATGAACATTCATGCATATACCCAATTTTGGTGCAATATAAGTGAACATTCACAATTGAACTATACTGAAATAAGGCTCGGATTAACCATACAAAGTAACTTACAATCAATAAATTACAAATGGTATGAACCAGAGATCTATCAAATATCTTCACACTTCACCATTATCATAACTAAACTTTATCTAAATTGAAGAAAGGAACCATGCATATTGTAGACACCCCAATTCTAATCTTATACCATTATTAATTAAAATTCTAAATTTTAATTAATTGTCTCAATCCCCTCTTAATTAATTAATATTATTTAATTAATTAATCCATCTTAGCCTATAATTAATTAAATATTTTATTATTTAATTAATTATCTCACTTTCTTATTATAATTAATTGAATGTCATACAATTTAATTAATTATTCCGTCCCACCTCACAATTAATTAAATAACACATTTAATTAATTGTCCTAAAGTTCTCTCCAATTAATTAAATATTGGAATATTTAATTAATTTAACGTTTTCCACATTTTTCTAAGTTCCCTAATCCTAGTTAAGTTAATTAGCCCATGTTTAATCAACATAATCTACATCCTAATCATCATTATCCCTTTCTCCAATGTTTAATCCTAGTTAAGTTAGTGTTCAACATATGATTAGTTAACACATCCTAATCTTAAATTAAGTTAATTAATTCATGATTAATTAACTTAATCCATAGCCTAACCATCATTAATATTTTTCTTAATTTTAAATTATCCCCTCCCCCAAACTTGCAAACTTGTGACAAGTGTTCCATGCACAAGTCACTATCAAATTCCAACTCACCCTTTGACCTCTTTTCCTATTGGATGGGCACACATGTGTGAGATTCTCTTCCCCATGCAAGCCACCTTACACTTTCCATTTATCACCACTTGTCATATGGTCAAATCCTACTCACCTTCCACCTTTTCTTATTTGTTTCCACTTGTAAACTTCATATTCTTCCCAAGATGTGTGAGAACACCTTGTCATCCACTTGTCATTTCATTGTTCTTCCGAATGTGTGCTCACAGATGTGTGAGCACACATTTCCCTCTTCCCCATGACACATGTCACCTTCACATGCCTTCACCTTGTGACATGTATCACAAGGTTAAGCCTTTCCATATCATTCAATCTTGACCATCCATTTCACTCACCAAAAATCTATAACTTAAGGCCTTTCCTTCACAATTCTGCATCTACAATCATCATATCCATATTATGCTATAATTTGAACTTAAGATCATCACGATCAATAATTTAGAGAAAATATTCAAGTAATTTGGGTGCATACTTGAGCTCTATCCATGGAGAAGGTAATGAAGGTATAATCATTATGTTTGAGTGATTTTGATTGTATTTCAATTGATTTTACCTTGTCACATTCCTACCTCTTCACATGCATTCAAAACTAACAATTAGAACACCCAACTTCAATGCCTTGCTTGTATTGCTTTCAAAAATTTTGATTTACAACAATTATTTTTCAACCCTTTACAAATGGGAGAATGTTGCCTTTATAGAGAAGGATTACAAAATCAATGGTGGAGATCATCTCAACACCAATGGTCTAGATTATATTTGCAACATATTCATCATCCATCTCCAATTGAATTATGTTACAAATAAACCTAGGAAAATGTAAAATGTATTAATATAATTTTTATTAAATACACTTTACCAAATCCCAAAAAAATTGGTAGCAAAATTTCCCAAAAAGATACTATAGCTGGCAACCCCTTTTACAAAAATTTATCACATTCCTACCTTCAACCTTTTCCTTTATTGTAAATTTAACAAAAAATTTAACTATTGTTGTAACTTCCTTGTTGAATGGACTTGAAGCTGAATGAAATTTTTAACAGAGTGCTTCATATTCATCCATTAGCCAATGGTGCAATTCCACACAATCAGACCTTTTCCTGATAACTTCTTGTGACTTTACCAAAAACTATGCAACATTGTTGAGGAATTTTGTTGATAAACTGTCAGTAGGATCCTTATATATCACAAACTTCCACTGTTGCTTTAAATTTTCATCATTTAACTTCTCAAATGTATTTACCTACACCTTCATTAAATCTTACAAAAATTTATCACAATCCACCAAAACATCATTGATTTGATCAATGATTTCCTTCACCTATAGATTAATTTGTATCACAATCTCCTTTATGAAATTAAGAGCATGTAGCCAAAGGGATGGATCCTTTACTAATTCCTTTGATAAAATCCCCTCCCACTCAATTACTTCCATGGGAATTTTATTTATAGTCTCAATCCTAAGAAATACTAAGCCATAGTACTTATGGAAGCCCTCATAATCGATGCAAGAGCATCCTTGGTTCTTGGCAATCTTGCATCAACCAAAAATATTTTCTTTCAGTTTTTGTTCTTGTTTAGTTCATGTTGGTGGATTCATCATATTTTCTCACTAGACCCTATGGATCTACATTTTCATTGTATAAATGTTCATTTTCCTTATTCCAATATTTGAGCATGATTGGATTTTTTTTGTAGCAAGTTATCACTTATGGAATTTTATGGCAGTTTCTTGAACCGGTACTGGAATAATTTTCAAACCTAACAGCTAGTTCAATCTCGTCAATCTTTCTTGTAACTTGTGGATCTTGATAGTGTGATTAGAATTGTTCCATGTAGTGTCCACGACCTTAATCATAGGTCCACACTTCATCCTATTCATTCATTGAGGAGTAATTCAAATTTTAGGTTGACCTATTCATGCACGCGTTACATTTTCTTTCATTGGAGATTGTAATGACCTTTGGAAAATGCAGATGATTCTAGATCTCAAGATGTGATATAAATCATCATAATAGATCATTAGAAAGGGAGAGTTGATTAGATTAGAGAAATATAGGTTTTGAATATGTTAGATTTCAGCTCGCATTAAGGAGCACATAGGAATGTTGTATTTGAGCATGTTGTATCAGGCTTGTGAGCTGAATTTGCAAGCCTAGATGTTGTTGGCTAATTGTAATCAAAAAATTTATTAATGTAATGTTTTAATCTACATTTTCCTCCAATTTTTGTGTTTTTTCCATTGTGTGACTCTTACTACACGGTCTGGATTTTTCTCTTTGAGGACCCTCCTACTATGGTTGCACCAGATTGGTATCAGAGCGAGATTCAATCCGTGAGAGATCACTAGAATTTGTGGTGTCCTATTGAAGATTTTTTGTGGGGTGGTAGACTGATGATCTGACCTGTAGCTACAGCGGACTTGTGTAAAGATAGCGGGAAGAAGAAATATTAGAGGAAATGGAGTGTGTGGAAATGTAGACCTAGCTTTAATGGAGATGTTAAGAGGAATTGTTGCTAGATTAGATGCAGTTGAAACAGCCCAAAGGATAGGTCAACCAGTTGATGATGTGAGTGATGAAGAGGTAGAAGTATAGGAATAAAGGAAGAGAAGAGAAACCTAGCCTTGATTAGTGAGAAGAGAGGTTTACAAGAGCCCTAACTAGAGTGAATACAAAACCACATTTCAATCCACTTGATTATAATGGTAAGTTGGATTTGGATGAATTGCTTGATTAGATAACAGAGATAAAAAATTATTTTGATTTTGAAGGTACCATTGAAGAAAAGAAGGTAAAATTTTCTTGTACAAAGTTGAAAGGAAATGCATCCCTTTGGTGGGAAAATTTGTAGATAGATAGGCAAAGAAGAGGAAAAGAAAAGATAAGATCATGGGATCAGATGGTGAATAAGTTGAAGAAAAATTTTATGCCTACAAACTATCAGATTAGTTTGTTCCATAAGTTCCAAAATTTGAAGCAGAAGGATTCAAATGTGACAGAGTATACTGAAGAGTTATACAAGTTGAATATCAGATCTAGACATTCAGAGGATGAGATCGAGCAAGTAGCCAGATATGTGAATGGTTTGAGGTCATCTATATAGGATGAAATCAGTTTGATCAAGTTGCAGAGTGTGGAGGAGTTATATCAATGTGCCCTAAAAGCATAAGAGAAGATGAATAAAAGACATGAGTAGAGACAGAGAGGAAGAGGTGGAAGATTTCAAAGAGGAATATTTTTTATTGGAGGAGGAAGAGGAACTTTTGTAGATCAAAACAAAGATAAGGTTGTCAATAAGAATGACAATTCATACTATAGAGATGATAGAAATTCTTGCACAAGAGGAGGATATGGTGGTTACCAGAATGAGGGTTATAAAAGATCTGATAGAGGACAGGAGAAGAGAACATTAAAGGGAACTTGTTATAAGTGTGGTGGAGAATGACATAGAGCATTTGAATGAAATCAAGGAGAGACGAGTATAAATACATAAAATAATAGAAGAACGGCCTTTGTTGAGTAAAATCATGAAGGATCATCTAATAAACCGGAAGATGGAGAAGTGTTGGTGAATAGAAGAGTATTATGTCAAAGTGAGATGGAGCAAGAACTATTGCAGAGAAAGAACTTAATCTGAACCAGATGCAAGGTAGCTGGTAAATGTTGCAAAGTGATTGTTGACAGTGGAAGCTCAGAGAACCTAGTTTCTAAAGAGATGGTGACCAAATTGAAGTTGGAAATATTGAAACACCTGAAGCCCTATCAAATAGCATGGATTCAAGATGAGCATAAGATACTAGTAAGTGAACAATGTCTGGTGAAATTGAAGATAGGAAATTACCATGATGAAGGTTTGTGTGATATCATGCCCATGGATTATGCCATGTTTTGTTGGGAAGACCTTGGCAGTATGATAGACAGGCTATTCATGATGGTAATAAGAATACATCTACTATTTTTTCTAATGGGATGAAGTAAACCTTATTTCCATTGGAAGATGTTCCTAAATTTGAGGTTTGTATGAGTGCTATAATTTGTTTGGTTGATGGAAGGAGATTTTTGGATGGATTGAGACATGAGAACATGTGTTATGCCTTGGTTCCTAAGAAGATTGAAGACTTGAAGCATGAAGAAGAAGAACCAAAGGAGATAAAGGAATTACTAACAGAGTATGAGGAGATCATTTCAGATAATGTGCCTGATGGATTACCACCTATGAGGAGCATTAGTCATTACATGGATCTAATTCCTATAGCTAGTTTTCTTAATAAAGTAGCACACCTGATGACACCTGTAGAGAATGAAGAGTTAAATAGACAAGTGCAAGAGTTGTTGAGAAATGGTTTGATCATAGAAAGCTTAAGTCCTTGTGCAATACCTGTTGTGCTAGCACCTAAGAAGGATGGAGAATGGGGGATGTGTACAGACTCTAGAGCCATAAACAAGATCATAGTGAAGTAAAGATTTCCTTTGCCCCAAATGGATGAAATTATGGATTGTTTGAGTGGAGCCAAATACTTTACAAAGATATATTTGAAGAGTGGATATCATCAAATTAGAATCAGAGAAGGGGATGAGTGGAAAACAACATTCAAGAAAAATGAAGGATTGTATGAGTGGTTGGTGATGCCTTTTGGACTAACAAATGCACTGAGTACTTTCATGAGGCTAATGAATGAGGTATTGAAGAAATTATTGGGTAAGTTTTTGATTGTTTACTTGGATGACATCTTGATTTTTAGTAAGAGTAGAGAAGAAAAAATTTTGTATAGAAGACAAGTTTTGCAAAGGTTGAGAGAAGAGCAGTTGTTGATAAACATCAAGAAGTGTAGTTTCATGAAGGAAGAATTGGTATATCTGGGATTTGTGATATATGTGGATGGGTTGAAGATGGATCCTAAGAAGGTAAGAGAAATTGTTGAGTGGACTACACCAGATAGCATTGGAGAGGTAATATCATTTCATGGATTGTCTAGTTTCTACCAAAAGCTCATTAGGAATTTTAGTTCTATTTGCAGTCCTATGATAGAAACAATGATAGGAGATAAGAAGGATTTTAGGTGGACATCTGGAGCAGATCAGAGTTTTGATTTGTTGAAATAGAAAGTGACTGAGTAGCCTATGTTGGCTTTACCATACTTTAGTAAGGTATTTCAAGTAGACTGTGATGCAAGTGGAAATGCAATTGGAGTAGTACTAAGTCAAAAGGGAAGACCAATGGCTTACTTCAATGAGAAATTGAATGATGCTAGGAGAAGATATTCAGTGTATGATCAAGAGTTTTATGCCATAGTTCAAGCCTTGAAGAAGTTGAGACATTACTTTTTTCCTAAGGAGTTTGTGTTGTATACAGATCATCAGGCTTTGCAATATTTGAATAGTCAGGGTAAGTTGAATTAGAGACACATGAGATGGGTAGAATTCTTGCAAAGTTATAATTTTATTTTGAAGCATAGGAGTGGAAATTAAAATAGAGTTTTTGATGCTTTGAGTAGGAGAAGGAATTTACTAAAAGAGATGAGAGTGAAGGTATTAGATTTTGATGAATTGAAGAACTTGTATGAGGAAGACCCAGATTTTTTAGAACCTTGGAGAGCTTGTAAAGAACCAGTCTTGGAGGATAGGATTCAATGGTTGGATTATTTCATTCACGAGAATATGTTATTCAGAGGAAATAAGTTATGTATACCTCAGATTTCAATGAGGGATAACTTGGTGAAATAAAATCATTGTGGAGGATTTTTAGGACACTTTGGAATTGATAAGACAGTAGCATTGGTAAGTGAGAACTACTTTTGGCCACAAATTCATAAGGATTTAGGAAATTTGTGCAAAGTTTCAGAATTTGTCAAGTTACAAAAGGGAATAGTCAGAATGTTGGATTGTATAAGCCTTTGACAATTTTGGAGAGACCTTGGGAGGATATCAGAATGAATTTCATACTTGGTTTTCCGAAGACACAAAGAGGTAATGATTCTATATTTATGGTGGTGGATATATTTTCTAAGATGGCACATTTCATACCTTGTAAGAAGACAATAGATGTAGTACATGTAGAAAACTTGTTTTTCAGGGAAGTGGTTAGATTGCATGGATTACCTCAGAGTATTGTTTCAGATAGAGATACAAAGTTTGTTGGTTACTTTTGGAGGACACTTTGGAAGAAGTTAAAGATAGATTTGAAGTTTAGTTCTTTAGTTCTACTTTTCACCCACATACTGATGGACAACAAAGGTATTAAACAGGATTTTGGGGAATTTGCTGAGATGTTTGGTTGCAGAGAAGACCAAAATTTGGGATTTAGTCCTTGCACAAGTGGAGTTTGCTTACAATAATTCACTGAATAGGAGTACCAGAAGGAAACCTTTTGAGATTGTTACTGGAGTTCATCCTAGAGGTTTATTAGAGTTGAGATACATCAGTATGGAAGATAAAAGGAGTGCAGAAGGAGAGGAATTTGCATAACATATGAAGAAATTGCATACTCAAGTGAAGGAACAATTGTAAGATATAGACCGGAATTATAAGGAGAAAGCAGATGAGAAGAGGAGACATAAGGAGTTCGAAGTTGGAGATGAAGTGATGGTTTATCTGAGAAAGGAAAGTATTCTAGTTGGCACATACAATAAGCTAAAGATGAGGATGTTTGGACCTTGTAAGATTTTGAAGAAATTTGATTCAGGAAATGCATATAATGTAGAGTTACTAGATGGCATGGGTATATCACCTATATTCAACATTTTAGATCTACATTAGTACCATGAAGCACAATTCAATAAAGACATTAAAGAAAAAGTGGAGGATCAGTTTCCTAAACAACAATCAGATGAGATAGAAGAGATTTTGGATGTCAAGGATGGAAGGAGAACTCATGGAAGACAGCACAAAAAATATCTTGTGAAGTGGAAAGACAAAATAGTGGAGGATTCTTCTTGGATTTCTCAAGCTGAGGTAGACCATTTTGGTTTTAATTTAGCCCCAACAAAGTGAGGGACTCACTTTTCAATCAACCTCGGATGTCTAATGTAGGAGCATCCTTGGTTCTTGGCAATCTTGCATCAACCAAAAATATTTTCTTTCAATTTTTGTTCTTGTTCAACTCCTTTTTAGTTCATGTTGGTGTATTTTTCATCTTTTCTCACCAAACCTTTTGGATCTACATTTTCATTGTGGACATGTTCATTTTCCTTATTCCAATATTTGAGTGTCATTGGATCTTTTTCTAGCAAGTTATCACTTCCCGAATTTTATGGCAATTTCTTGAACCGGCACTGGAATAATTTTCAAACCTAATGATTAGTTCAATCTCATGGATCTTTCCCGTAACTTGCAGATATCGACGGTGTGATTCAAATTGTTCCATGGAGTTTCCCTGACCTTAATCATAGGTCCAAACTTCATCCTATGCATTCACCAAGGAGTAATTCAAATTTGAGGCTAACCTATTCATGCACACATTACATTTTCTTTCATTGGAGATTGTAATAACCTTTGGCCGACACGGATGATTCTAGATCTCAATATGTGATATAATTCATTGTAATAGATCATTAGAAAGGGAGAGTTGATTAGATTATAGAAAGATATGTTTTGAATATTTTATATTTTAGCTCACATTAAGGAGCACAAAGGAATGTTGTATCAGGCTTGTGAGCCGAATCTGTAAGCCTGGATGTTGTTGGCCAATTGTAATCAAAAAATTTGTTAATGAGCATGTTTTAATCTGCATTTACCTCCATTTTTTGTGTTTCTTTCATTCTGTGACTCTTTTTGCACGGTCCAGATTGTTCTCTTTGAGGACCCTCCTACTGTGGTTGTACCAAGAATCCTCAATTAATTTATTGGATTCCTCTTTCAAAACTAGGAATGCTCTTCAATCCTCTTCTTAACACAATAAAAGAGAAGAACACCTTCCCATGTACACCCACATGGTTGGGATTGGTTGAGTGGAGTGTGGAACACCCCTCTCTTACACCAATCCCTTGGGAAGAGAGATGTATGAGTTTCCATATCCATCTCCAACTCTTGCTTGCCAATCAATGACATACTCCTCCCAAGAAGTTATGTGGATAAAAAACCCACCAAATACTCCACATATCTATATAAAAAGGTACATTCCCCCATAGTACATGTCCATGGAGTATTTTTATGCAATAGTGTAAAATTTTATTTTCTATCATAAAGCCCTCAACCCATATTACGCTCTAACCTAACCTATATAAAATAATAAAAATAAAGAAATAATAATTTAACATCGTGTGTAAATATTGTTAATTAAATAGAAATCAAACACATGTTAATAAGATATTAAACTGAAAGTCGAAAGAAACAGAACAATGCAAACCGTAATCGCAGCTTCTCGAAACTATCTTATCCTCCTCTAACTTCAGCGTTTTGTTGTTTTTCGAATGGCTCTTAGACCAGCAGATCCAACTCAACAAAAAGATAGCATGAAGAATGAGATATGAAATGCATATTATGTGAAATGCAAATCTATGCTAATGTGAAAGTATGGATGTGATGCTGAAAATGATGTGAATGCATAGGTTGATTGCATGAACGTAGGTATGCGTAGGCAAGTGCATGCGTGTGAATGTGGATGATTAACCAAGGCTTGGATTTGCACGGGCTTTTATAGAGTTTTCGAATGGGTTTGATTGGCTGAATCGATCGATGGTCCAGATTAAGCTTGTTTCGAACGGACGGCGGGAGATTTTTCGAAAGTGGAAGAGAAGGATGGAAGGTTTCCCTTTTCTTTCAATTTCGTCATTGAGTTTCGAAGGGAAACTTCCATTTCGAAAGATGAGATAGAATTTGGAAGGGCGAGTTAGCATGAGTTAGAAATTAAATAAAATAAATTTATTTAATTTAAAGTGGAGACGAAAATAGAAACCTACATAATTAAATAACTCATATTTAATTATGTTTAAAATGAAATTAGAGTGAGGAATATTAAATAAGATATTTAATATTTAATTTAATTCGAATATGGGATGGAGAATATTCCATTATTCAAATATTAAAAATATTTAAACTTTAGAACCAAATGATAATTAAATATAAATAAATTATAAAATTTATTTAATTCTAGCTAAGCGGAGGGTAGAATGTTAGTAATTAAATAAAATTATTTATTTAATTTAAGGCAGAAGAATAGGAAGATGAACGATATAATTAATAATTAAATTTATTTATATGTAGATGATTATTAGAGGAATTAATTAAATAAATCATATTTAATTAATTAACAAGCTTAATCATGACCACAATTTGTGACATATATAAACATTAAAATTAGAATAAATTAATCCAAAGAAGGCCTTAGTCCCTCATGGGCTAAGGCCAAGACGTAACCAAGAAATATGTAATCAGGTTTTAGAGGACCTTGAATTATTTATTTTTTGGTAAATTGTATCCACCTACATGCAATGAGTGCTAAGTGAGCTATTCATTATCATGAGAGATGGGTTCTTGTGAAACACTACTCATAAAATATAGGTCACATTTGAGTTTGACTCAAAAAACTACATGATTGAACCCTGATAAGAATATCATAATTTGACACGCTGTGAAAAATACCTCCCACTTATCAAAAAAATATATTATTTTCAAAACCAAAAAAGATTGTTAAATTTTAACTCTAATTATATATTTAGAGACTCTTTATAAATGTATAATTCATAAGCCAACAATCACATATTTGCATGGGTATATAATTGTCTAAATTTTTATTTTTTTTATCTTGCTTTTGTGAGAAGCAAGCTACAAGCATACCATATTTGAAAATTCTTGATAATAAATTAAAGATAATATAAAAATTAAGCATTATAAATGTAATGTGAGATGTAGACATTTAATAAGTATTTACCCAGAAAAAAGGATAAAATACAACATTGATTATCTTTAATATTGATCTAAGACCATCTCTTGAAATTGAAATGAATGAACATAAATGTATGCTATTAAGGCTATGAATAGAAATTTGATCATAGCAAAGCTAATGATAGATATATTTTTTTGGTAACTACATACAAGTTAGAGACAATGGTGATACCTATTTAAAAAATAGATGTTTCCATCTTGAAAGGTTTCCACAAGCAAAATAGATCTAATTATATAGAGTTTAGATATGAAGTTAGCCCACACGGGTAGTAGAGTTGGCTTGGGCAATGGGTTTTCTCCCCATTGGTCTCAGGTTTGACTCTCCTCTCGAGTTTAAGAGGTGGGACTTCTTGCAAGTGAGGGATCTTACCCATAGGAGACTAGTCTCGCCCTAGCTCTGGGTCACAGGGACACCAATTGTATTAAAAAAAAATACTAATGCCAAGACATCATAACCCCATTAATAAGTAGGAATTCTATATATAAGCAATACATCATATAAGAGTAGGGCTTCACCATGGTATTTTGTACCTGAATCTATATAGTTGAAGTATCTGGAACATGCCAATAGCATCAAAATGCATATATGGAACCTAGTGGACTCTTTGTGACGGCATGCAATACAAACGAAATCAAATTATAGTAGGTTCTATATGGGTTAACTTAATTCCAAGCAATAATAACTAAAGCCTTGTGGGAAAATAATGAAGACTGGTGTAGAGTGAAAGTTTTGCAGTGGGAAAATGAATAGTAGAAGAAAAATAGCCATATTTTCTATCTTTTTAAGTTCTATACCGACGAGATTTTATTCTTCCTTCATCCTAAATTCACCTACAATTAGAACATGTAAGACCTACTCTTTGTTTGTGTTATTCACATGAACTAAAATCAGTATCTTTTTACATTATCGGTTTTCAAAATTTTTGTACATTTTGTTGCAACCTCAAACTAATTTTAACTATCAAAACAATGCACACTTCTTCAGCTTCAAGACAAATTTTTTCCCCTCTATTGAAAAATCCTACCTATAGAGAGCAAAAATTTTAGAATGAGACTACTTTTGATCAGCCTAGAGTGGCCTTCGCATTGGTTGTGTATTCAAAGATTTTTTGTTGTGCAAGTATGGCACTTGCAAAGATTTTTACTTTTGTAAGCAATATTGAAATCACAGAGTTAGGGTTTGGAGAGGGAAAAGACAAAAAAAAAAAAGAAGGAAGATGGCTATCAAATGGTGTATTTAGGATTAAATGGAAAAAGTATTGATGATAGTTTAGGTTATGATCACTCAATAGCAAACAATTCCTCCATGCTTAAGAAAAAATTTATGATTACCACTAAAAACTGTAACCCCTACCCTGGCACTAGCACATCAATATATGATGCCACCATGGCTATGAGAAATATCAAGATGGACCCTCATAACCATAATTCCAAACCAAACCTTAACTCTAATTCAACTATAAATATTGCAGAATTAGAGCTTATGAAGATGGATGAAGATAAATTGGTAAGTTCTGGCCTATCTGGCTCAAAGAACAGTAAACTTTGTGGTAGTCTAAGTCCTGATTGGATCCCAACTATAAATAATGCTACCATTAAACCTAAGAGAAATCTAATGCCTAATCCTAAATCTAGTCCTATTCCAGTAGTAAAATTAGGGTTTAGCAAGATGGATGAAGATCAATTCATATGTTTAGGACTAGGCAACAATAAACTTGTCAGCAGTTTAAACTTTGATCCACCAATGAAAAATAGTGTCCCTGTGCTTAAGAGAATTATCAATACCATCCCTCATTCTAATCATAAACCTAACACCAATCCTAGTTCAGCTAATAAATGATTCTTCCAAGATTCTAAGACTTTTCAAGAATACCTTAGATAATCCTAGCACTAACCTGTAACAACTCCTTAATGAGTAGGGACTAGTTGTTTCAAAGGACTTATTGTTGCAGCTATTTTCTCACATGAAAAATGATTGGAACTCTGATATGTTTTTCTTTTCATGGGCCAACAAACAGCCAGGGTATAGACATGGTACCAAAGCTTATAATGCAATGTTGAATATTCTAGGAAAGCATAAGTGTTTTATGGCAATGTGGAAACTAGTGTTTGAGATGCACAAACATAACCCCTATTTGGTCACAGATAAAACTTTTAGTATAGTGATAAGAAGATATGCAACTACCCACATGGTAGAAAGAGTAATTGAAACATTCTACAGGTGGACTGAATTTGGCTCAAAACTCAATACATCATCATTTCAAGTTCTTTTGGATGCTCTCTACAAAGCTCGACATGTCTAAGAAGCAAAGGCTTTGTTCAATCTGAAGCAAAAGAAATATAAACCTGATATGAAGAGCAGAAACATAATTCTCAATGGATGGTGTGGTTTCCCAAACTTGAGGGAGGCAAAGAGGTTCTAGAGTGAGATGAACAATAAGGGATGTAAGCCCAATTTGATAACATACTCTACTTATATAAATGCTTTAGAAAAAAAGAAAAAACTGAATACAGCACTGACATTGTTTGCGCAAATGTGGGACAAGGGATGCATCCTAGATGTCCCACTTTGCAATTCCATATTAGATGCACTTTGCTTGAAAAAGGGAATTCCTGCAACTTTGGATTTCTTTGGTGAAATGAATGAACGTGGTTGTCTTCCAAATATAGTGACATATAATACATTGATCAAACATATCTATGTCACTAGGAGTGTGGATAAGGCCTATGAGCTCTTGGATGAAATGAAAAAAAGAGGTTTTGCTCCAAATTTTCAAACCTATCATTATTTCTTTTGATCTGTTGTGACATCTGAGAAGGCTCTAAAAGTTTTTCAAAGAATGGTGAAAACTAGTTGTATTCCCACCAATGACACTTATAACTTGATGTTGAAAAATTTACTTGGTTGGAATGAAATGGACAAGGTGCTTATACTATAGGATGATATGGAGAAAAGTGGAATGGGCCCACATCAATGATCTTACACTGTGATGCTCCATAGCCTCCATGAAAAAGGAAAATTCAATGAGGCATATAGGTACTATAATGAGATGAGAGCTAAAGGTTTATTACTTGAACTCAAAACCACTTTACTTGTTAATGCAATGGAAGTCAATGCAAAAATTGGGGGCATGCAATGCAAGAGCTATTTCTCAAAAGAATTCCTACAAAAGACAAATTGAATGGAAAATCCAAAGCAAGGTGACTTGTTGATTACAAATGAAGCATATCTAAACTTTTTTGTGTGGATTTCCCACCAAAATTCAATAATTCCCATGCCTAAAAATAACTTCTAGGCAATTGAAATAGTCCTCGCCTCATGTCTGAAAATAGATTTTGACTCGCATTTAATCAAAGAAAATCAACTCAAATGAAATTGGATTCAAATCAGATCAAATCTTGTCTCGAGCTCAAGAATCAACTAACTATTCGGAGATTGGTTTTGGTTCGTCAAAAGAAATTTTTTCTTTGGTAGGGTTCCATAATATTTTTCCTATAGACTCTACCCATTTTTTCTCATTAGCACAACATGACATAATTTAAGCAGAATCTTGAAGTCACTTGTCATGGTTTTAGTGAGTATTTAGCTTTCCCTTCCCCTCAAAGATAGTTGAAATTAGTCGCTTCTAGATTTGTTGATAGGTCAACACCAATGGGATATGTTGCTTTATATGTGGCTTCACCTTAGCATTTGGAACTAAACTCACATGGAACAAAACTATCAATGGCTCTAGATCGGATTCTACATTTGCACATGGAATATCTCGAGATCAAGATCCAGAGTCGTAACAGAGTAAAGTTCAAAAGGTGGGACTAATAATATAGTTCCAGTTATTTTCCTTGAACCGATTAATGGTCCAACAGCAGAGCCTTTGAGAGGGGCTCTTAACTATATTTGTGATCCAAAGCTGGCAAGGGAAGGTTGATCTAGCCGAGTGGACCAATCAATCTCACTAGTAATTATTGATAGAACCATAAATGGGGGAAACACCTGATAAATGAGGACTAGAAATCGTAGGATCAACGGCTCCTCTAGAATGACTAGAAATTTCATGTCGGATGTAGATGAGTATACTTTAAATTCAAGGCAAAAAATTTATAGGAAATCAAGGAGAAACCCATCCTAGAGGTCACAAACACAGAGAGATTTACCACCATTGACAATTTCAAATTAGCTAAATTTACAATTTTTCCCTCAATTTAGGCATCTTGTATACGTTTATGATTTATTTCTTAGAAGAGACACATTTCATGGCTTAAGTATTGTGTAGGCTCTTATTTTAGTTTTATAGGTTTTCATTGTTTTTCCTCTCATAAATACTTTGTTTTTACATTTCAGTAAGCCTTTCACTGTATTTTATTATCATCAATTTCACTATAATGTATAATGATTCCCATGAAGGAAAGATAAAGAGATCACTTGAGGCGCGACATGGAGCTGAGAATGTTGTTAATATTCAATAGAGAACATTCATCATAGAGCATGATGCCCAATCTGGATTTGACTTTGGTATATAACGTCATATTGCCTCAATAATTTTTTTGTTATTTAGGCTTTCATAATATGATTTTCAATTACATGTGAATGGTTTGAACATAGAAAGGTTGTTCCATGATGAATTTATAACCATATTTTCTTGGTGTTGTTGATGGTATGTGTGCAGTTCAAGTGTTGGTAAACATTCATTTCACTTTGAAGTCATACAGGCAACAAATTTAGAGCAAACCAAGGAAAAACCAATCATGGAAGTCACAAACATGACAGTTTTTTATTAGAGGTAAAATACAAGTTTTCAAGGGGCTCGAAACCCTTTACAAAAGAAAGTAGCTAAAAATTAAGAAAAAAACACTAAACATAAATCATCCCAACAAAAACAACCCAACAGCAAAAATTCAACCAAAAAGGAGGACCCCAACCATGAGCACTACATGTTTTTTAAAATATATATCACCTCCACGTCGCTTGTCGTAGCCTTATAAGCATCTTCCATAACATCAAGCATTTCTTTACCAGAAGCCCCAACTTGAGCTTTAGTCTTGTTTCTAGTTCTAGCACAATTTCCATCTGTATTCACCTTAGTAATCAAAACAATACCCTTCTCCCCACCCTTCTCAAGAACACCCTCCTCCTCTATCAGCTTACTACCAGCACCGATCTCTTTAGCATGAGGACTTTCTTTATGCTTCTTGGCACTAACCGTAGGAGGAATCACACTAGAAGAATCAAATTTACCAATAGATTTAGACACCTCTCCACCCCTCATCATAGTAGCCCAAATTTTCTCCATTTGATCCTCAAGGGTGAGGATTCTACCTTCCAAATTATGTTTCATCTTAAGAGTTTCCTCCACCACAATATCTGTCATAGTGTTTAAGGAATCAAATAATTCATATATCTAGTTTTGGAAAGAGGACTCCTCAGCCTTACTCACCACACCCCTAACTTTGACATTAGTTTTATTGAGTTCATGAAAAAACCATTTAAACAGTTTGAACAAAACAATGGAACCCTCACGAATAGTTCCCAGCACATCAGACATTTCTTCTCTATCAATATTAAAAACCCCCTTCTCCAAAGCATCTTCCTCCTCAGAGGAGATAACCTTATCCTAGCTAGCAAAAATTTCCTTACCTTTCCCAATAGCAATCGGAGTCTTGATTTTGTAGATGGAGCTCGCAATCTCTTCTACCATAGCCTTTCTCTTCTTCATCCTCTCCAAATCTGCATCCTAGGTATCCATGACAATACCAACAACCTCAGTCTTATTTTTCTACTACAAGTCCAGCTTAACACTTAGAGATTCATCAACATCAAGATTACCCACTATAGTGAGAGGAAAGTCCCTCTCCAATAATTGACTCGTAGTCCTTAGTACCCGTTTCTACATGCTTCCCTCCTTTGACTCCTTCTTTAGCTTGGTTCCAGGGGGTGATGAAGAAGCCTTGCCATACAAATCATTCTTCCCCTTCACACCCATACTCACTAAATCAGTATCCACCTCATTACTACAAGCCACATAGCCCTCACTAGCACATGGATCCCTTTTTTTGTCTTTCCTGTAGAAGGGAATTAAGGACCCACCTCCAAAGAAGCAAGTGAATCTAGGACAAAGTCCACATCCTCCTCTGAATCCAACTCTTTTTTCCAAAATAATTTTCCTTTTCTTCATTTTTTTTCTATTTGGTTCCTCTTCAGAGGTCATCTCATACTCCTTTGTAGGCTTAGACTGTTTACCCTTCAGGGTAGCAATTAACTTAGCCACCTCAAAGGTCTTCGCATAATCATAAATAAGAAGGATTAACCCCACATGCAAAACAAGATTTTTAGGGTTTTTCTTATGATCCTTAAGACCCAAATCCAAAGACATCAAGAGGTAATAATGAAATGAAATCCTTTTCTTATGTCGGAAGTGATTGAGTAAGATGAAGTGGTATGCATTTACCGCTAAGAAGTGTACTTCCAAGGTAATAAAGCACATTAACTCTTCTGTAACATCTCCCCACAATGCCTTAAGAGAGCTTCTTTGATAGCCTCCACTCCTCACAATCCTCAAATCCTTAGCTTCATCTCCCTTAAAGAATATTTGCATAGTGGTCTGTGACTCCTTTTTATCTCTAAAAACTTTCATACCATCCATGGCCAATCCAGTAATATTAGCTATAAATTCTTCATTGGCATCAAACTTTGTTTCATAAAGCTTCAGCACCCTATCATTCCATCATTTATAAAATAGCGCCATAACTTGAGGATTATTTCCATGTAATTTCTCCAAGTAAGAAATTAACCCTCCTTTCTCCAACACCTGCCAAACCTCCTTCTTGATAGCTTTGCACAAGAAAGGTTTCGCTCAATTTCTATCTCCACCCATATCAACAAAGTTAGCAGAAGGTAACGGCTTGAGAACTCTAAACTCAGTGAAGGGAAAACTCTAGAAGATAATTCTAAGAGTGCCCAAAATCTATGTGAGAACTAAAATGAGGTAGAGGAGAATTAAGAGCATTGAGTTTTGTTCCCTAAGGTGCCCAGCCCTCATACCATTCACTTGATTCAAATCTAACTTACCATCCTTTCTCATAAAAATCAGCCACGTGAAGAAAGACATGCATGCCGTCAACCATAATGAGAACTTAAGCAAATTAAAATCAACCATCATAGTTAATAGTTGTTGTGTGTGTGAAATGTGAGAGTTAGTAAATCAACATAAACACCAATGAGACGAATTATATCAAAGATTTGAATCAAATAAACTACTCTATTTTGCAATTAAACAAATATTTAACAACGTTTCATTGTCCGCTATTCTCAAGGATTTATTAAACCATTTGGTTCTCAAATTTTGTATGTGCACTATGATTGTTAAAATGACAACTTGAGAAACGAGATAAATATTCAACATGAAATCCAATTAATTTCTTACATGAAACTATATGATGAAAATAATAATGGATATTATGATGAATGGATAATGGTGTTAGATTATACAATGTAAGTACTATGATATGAAGCTAAAATGATTCTACATATCCTCAAATGCTAACTATGAATATGCTAATCTAAAATGCAACTATAAAGCAATGTGCGATATAAAATGAAACTATAAAGAAAAGTGTGATTCTACAATGCTAACTATAAAACTAAACATGATTCTATATGCAACTACAAAGCAAAACATGATTCTAACTGTGATAGGTCAATTTGAGCGTTAGAAAATGAGTAGCAAGTAAAAGAGTGCAAATAAACACCAAAACAACCTACACCTCAAGATTAGCCTAAGTTGGAATCAACACAAGATGAAAGCAACAAAATGGAACTTATACCTTGCGTCGAATCGATCCTTTGGTTGGCCCTTCAATCTTTGATGTGTATGCTCCTTGGATGGCACAAGATGCAAGCTAAATGATGTTGTGAGGATGAGTGCAAGTGGATAAAAACATGAAAATGGCTAAGTGTAGATTGAGAAATAAAATTGCAAGAGTTTGGCTAGCAAAATGATCTCCCCAAAATGAGAGAAAAGAGGGGGTATTTATAGAATTTTGAAATTCCCTAGAAATGGGCCGAAGATTGAGCCACCAAATATCAAGATGGCAGGAGCTAAGGCAGGTTGTGAGAACTCTACAAGCCTCACATTTGATGAACATGTGACAGCAAGTGAATAACCCCTAAAGGTGAAGTGGACATGAGGTGGAAGGAGAAAGTACATGACATGGAGGGTACAAAGTACCTTAGGATTGGACAAGATCTCCTCATAAAGAGGTCACTTGTCCCCATGTGGGAGATGAGGAGGACATGTAAGAATTAAAATTCCAAATGTTGTATGGGGAGATGGAGTTAAAAGGTGAATTAAAAATTCACATGGGAAGTGGAATGCCTTGTCAAAAAGCATTTAATAGGTTGACTCAATTAGAAAAATGATTGGGATTGTACATGCCAGTTAGATTAATTAATGAAGATTAGAAGGGGGTTAGATCTCACATGTGACTTGATGTGACAAGTCAAAGATCACATGGGAAAGAGTAATGAAGGATTAGAGGGGGGTTAGGTGGCTAAGAGAGATTAGAGGCCAACTTGCAAAAGTTGGAGGATGTGACACCTCCTAATCAAGGATTAGGCATGTGCACATCCTAATGATGAGATTAGATGATGGATTAGGATAAGATAAATAATGATGGAGGATGTAACATCAAAGGAATTAAATAAATGGAAAGTTAAAGATAAAATTTATTACCAGTTAAATACTTGTAGGGATTTAGCGAGAATGAATATTAATTAAATAATAGCAGTATTACTTAATTAAGCGAAAATAAGGCCGAAAATAGGATGGAATTTGGATATTAAGTGTCCAAATTTGAACATCTACACTAACTATAGACTCCAAATGCTCCAATTCTCCAAAATATAATCTACGCACCAATAACTCTACTCAAGTGTGGGATGCAAAATACAATGAAAAAGTTGTGTTGCCAGCCTTTTCTAGCATCTTGTGATGTGGCGATCAATCAGACTAGAGGGATGGAACAATGAGATAGAAGAAATCAAAAGAAAGTGTTGACAAAAGACAAACATACAAATGGTTGGAAGGGAATCAGTGTGGGAGAAAAAAAGAGCCATGTGTTTGAAATTTTTTTAGAAATTATAGTGGGGAATAAGCCATTTGTTTTGGCATTTGTTGAAAGATAATTCTAATTTAAAAAGTAGAAATTATTTAATGTCATGAGCCTTGGTGAAATTGTGAAGTTGTAGACATGTGTTTGAATTCCTAATTCGAAATTAGTAAAACTTAATTAAATAAAACAAGCTTATGGAAATTTGTTTATTTAATTAAATTAGAAGAATATGATTTTAGATTTGGAGAATTAAAGAATATGAACTATATAAATAAATTGAGAATTTATTTATACATAGTCGAATATTAATTAAATAACTAGTATTTAATTAATTAAATGTCTTGGCCAATTTTAGGTGTACTTTGTTTTTGACCTATTTGAGTAATGTGTTTGCTAAATAAAATGATCTGATAGAGAAAAAGTAATGCCTTTAAATGTTGATTTTACTGGTGTGACGGATATGTGTCCTAAGGGGATAAATCCCGATGAATTTTGGAATTTGTAGGATTTTTTGAAAATTTTGAAAATTCTGAATGGTTTGATGATGATCTCAAAATTTTGTGCATCAGAAACGATTTATCTCCCGAAATATGATGTATAAGCCAACAGGTGATAATTTGATTAATTAAGGCCCCTTTGAAAAAATAAAAATAAAACATCCACATAAAATGCCATTTAATTAATCTTAAAAGGTTAAAAAGTTGATTAGAAATTTCATTTGAACATTTTGTGATTTTGAAAACTGGTGAGTGAGAGTGATTTGAGCATTTTGGAGTAGAATGTTGATCCCCTACCACAAACACTGGTTCAAGCGAGTCAAGCAGCACAACCACCTAGCAACATACAGACCTCCGGTGAGTACCCTAAAAAGTGCCTTGTACTTCATGCATTTTGTTTTCCCTCCATTTTTTTCATTTAAACAGATTTTAATTACTTTGGCACATAGAGAGACCGAAGTAGCAAATAAGGTATTGTTATAGCGCATAGGATAGAACTTTTAGCGCATATAGTGAATGAAATAGTGCATTGATAGATGTAGCACATAGGTTGTCCGAATTAGCGCATAGGTTATATTAGCGCTTAGAACAATTAGATTAGCACATAGAGAGACCGAAGTAGTGCATAGAATACTTTGGCACATTAGGGCTCTATTCCAGCACATTGAGCAAATGAAATGGCACATAGAGTAGTTCAGCACATTGAAGGCCTATTTTGGCACATTGATGGATTTTGCTAGCGCATCAAGTCTTTCAACACATAGAAACATTGTTTTAGTGCATTGGGGAAATTTAAGGATTTTCTTGTTGAGACTCCTTGATTTCACTGATGTTTTATCACGTCAGCCTTTGTGTTGATGATGATTGATGATTTTGATAGGTTAGATGTCAATTGACCTCATGATAGGCGAGGATCAATTATAGGTCGATTGACTAAATGACCTCATGATAGGCGAGGTGCATTGATTGATTAATAAACCTCATGATAGGCAAGGTGCATTGATTGATTGATAAACCTCATGATAGTCGAGGTTAAATTTGATTGATGAATCTCATGATAGGCAAGGTGCATTGATTGATTTGATAAACCTCATGATAAGCGAGGTTCAATTGATTGATTTGATAAACCTCATGATAGGTGAGGTTGAATTGATTGATTGATGCTCACAATATTTGATCAAAGTCTCACTAGAGCTGATTGATTTTGATTAATTGATTAGTTGATTGAGTGATTGATTTGATTGGCTGATTTGTGATATTTTGTGATGATAGGATCCTTTGATGAGTTTACAAATCAAAGAGTGGTTCTTGAGGACATAATATTTGAGTCCCCACTTGATGCCACTTGAGATAGTTATTATTGCATGATGTGGTTTGTCATCCCTACTTGACATGCCCTAGAATAGGGTCAACAAGGGTTTGTTGACACATTTGCAAAGAAGTGGCATAGTGAGCACAACACCTTTCATTTGTCGACTGGTGATATCATAGTGACTCTCGAGGATGTATATCAGATTTTATAGATTCTTGTGGTTGGAGAGCTTGTATTGTATGATGTTCATGAGCAAGGTGGGACTAAGGCACTGCGTAGAGTTTTTGAGGATGAGCACATATGTAGCTATGAGATTCCTTGGAGGGATATGGTTGATGTGTATGCCACATTGCCTTTTGTGTTAGTTGGTTTCATTGGAGGGTTCCTTTTTCCTAATCACAGGTCAAAGGGGTTGTCAGTTGGTTGGGGGAGAATCCTAGAGAGCATGATTATGTAGGGCACTCAATATGCATGGGGTTTTTGTTTGCTCGTTTATCTATATCATGATTTGCACCAGGTGGTTTACCATCGAGGGGCTAGTTTATCAGTGGGGGTCACATTGCTTCAGGTCTGGGCCTAGGAGCATATAGCAGTTTCACAACTAGTTGGGGATAGACAACGTGTCACCCTAAGGCCATATGTACACTTGTATGCCATTCAACTCACTCAGCCTATGCTAGGAAAACTTGAGTATTGGAGGAGGACCTTAGATGATCTAGAGTTTGTAGTATGCAGGCCCTATCTAGATTACGAGCAGTGGCCCAAGGATGACACGAAGATACCCTATTTATGTCAACCCCTATTCTTGATTGGGTGGACTTGGTTTGTCATTGAGAGATTATTGTTGCTGAGGGTATTGAGGCAGTATGGCAGACTGCAAGGGATGCCCCAGGGAGTGGCACATTATGCTCAACAATAGATAGATTCAACTAAGTGGGGGACAGTTTTATCTTATGATGTAGTCATGCAGCATTTCTAGGGTTTATAGGTCATTTCTTGGGATGTTCATCCAAATAGTATCTATGCTTTGATATCAGAGGAGTATGTTTAGTATATGTTCCTGCATTCCTTCCCATGGATCACCATTCCAGATGAGTTGGAACCATTGCTAGAGGAGGAGGTGGCAATAGGTCATGGGCAGAGACGACAAAGAGGAGGCAAGGGAGGGGGAGGAGTTAGAGGAGAAGGACAACAATGACGGCGGTGAGGGAGATGGAGATGATAGTGATGGGGGTGATGATGGAGGTGATGGGGGTGGACCAAGGCCAGGTCCAGATGTTGGAGAGATGCAAGTACCTCACAAGAGGTGATTATTAGTGGCCCCATCACATTAGTAGGTGGAGATTAGACTATCATCACAATAGTAGAAAACATAGATTATTGCTTTACAGGTGCAAGTTCAGATGCTACAAGGTCAGTTAGAGAAGGTATAAGCTCTACTTACATAGGAATAGGGGTAGATACAAACTCTGATGGTCAAGAGGGATGTTGCTAGGCAATAGGTGCATTAGGTGCAAGGACAGCTTGCACAAGTACAGGCCTAGGTACAGGTGTAGGGCTAGATTGCCACATTGACTTTCAAGAGGGATGCCCTAAGACGAAAAGTGGAGTAGGTCGAGGCCACCATTGAGAGATTACAATAGGCTACAATGGCTACTAATGCATCAAATTACTTCAGAGAGATTCATTGCACTGCATAGGAGGCCAAGTTCTATAGAGGTCAATATCATGAGGTGGTTCCTCTAGAGCGGAGGGAGATCTTTGCACAGTCTCGATCTAGCATGTCCCAATCTTGTATCGTTAGCATGGGTGTCACGCAGCCACTGCTTGGAGATCGGTAGGATCTTGGGGCAAGTCCGCCAAGTGGAGGGGGAGGTACTGGTCCTAGGATGCTAGCATTGTCTGGGGGGCATGACATTGCTCTAGTTTGATGGCAGATTTTGATGTACTTTGTACATGATGTATACACTGATGTATATGAGATATTGATGATGTACCTCTTGTTGTCAAACTTTATGATAGATTGCCATTTTTTATATTGATGTATCTCTTCATACCTTTGGATATCCTTGTACACTTTGACATTATGATTTTGAGGTTATATAATATGCGGTGATGATTATGATCTATGTGTTGATATAATGTGATATGATGGATGTCTATGATGCATTTAATTTCTATGTTATGATGATGATCATGATGGATGCATTTAATTTCCATTATTTATGCACTATGATGTTCTATATGAAACTGATGATATGATATGCTATGGATGCAAATGATGATGTAACTGATGTATTATGGTTCTATGATGCATTATGAATGATGCATGTGATGGATCCTATTATGCCAATGTGATGAAATTTATGTGATATTTTTGTACTTTTCTCATGTAAATAGATGATGTAATGAATGGATGAATGATGTATGAAAATGTGATTCTATGTGGTTATGATGTTGATTATGATTATTATTCAATGATTATGTTTATGTGATGATTGTGTAATGTATGCAATGATGATATGATGAATGATTATATATGTGTTATGAATTTATTCCTATGCTATGTGAGATGAATTTCGATTATGAAAATGATGTGTGATGATATGCAATGTGTATATTGATTATGTATGGGTGTAATGATGATGGGATGATATATGGATGACGTGTTATAATATGTAAGATGAATTGTGATGATGTGATGCAAACGATATATGGATGATATGTGATTATGTGATGAAAATGATTATGAGTAACTAAGTTTACAAGACTTCAAAAATGATATATGGATGATATGTGATTATGTGATGAAAATGATTATGATTGTGATCCAACTTCTAAGAGTTGTGGAAAGGTTTCCATCAGTTGATTATTTGTTAACTTAAGCTTCACAAAACCTGACATATTTCCCAACTTTCTTGGGGATCTGAAGAGACTCACTCATTTAAGCTTAGTGAACTACTTTCTTAATGCCACTATATGAAATGATTTTGATTATGTGAATGAGATGTGATGTATGTCTTTTTTTGTTTTCTAATGAAAATATTATGATTTGATGTATGGATGGATGAATGATGTGATAATGTTTTCTAATGTATGCAAATTATGATGCAACTGATGTGTTTTTGGTAATGTCAAGTGTACTCAATCCATAGATAAGAGAGATAACATCATTGTGAATTTGTGACTGCTTTGGAAATCCCATAGATATAGATGCAAGCTATCATGGATGCAATCTACTTAATCATGCAGATCTCATATACAAAATTTGTCATTCATAACAATCAATTTGTCATTCTTTTTATCATCATTGAGTCTTTAAAATGTTGAAAGTGAGTACAAGCATCGATGGCATATTTAGACCATGATGACCTAAGTACTACTTTCATGATGTTTGATAGTGCAAGTTAACGCAAGCATCTATGTATAATTAAACTGAGATGACTTGAGTATTGCTTGCGTAAACAAACAAGAGTTAACCATTTTCCTATAAAAATTTAGAATGTCATTAGTGATACTTTGTAGAGCACATCCTGCAACAATTTTCCCAATAATAATGATCAACTCACAGACAGCAAACAAAGAAAAATCATACTCCTTCCTAGCTCCTCTAGTTTATTACATCATCGAGGTGCTCCAGAGATATGATAACAAAAATCAAAGTGCAATAATTGGACATTCATGTTTAATTAGATAAACCCATGATTCAAAAGGAACATCATCCATTTGAAGTTTTCTTTGATTTGATTGATTTGGATGGTTGATGTGTTCATGATGGTGATTAATGTTCACTATTGTGGTTGCACTATGATCATTGTTTTGGGTTGTGTTGTACTACTATTTTTTGTTTGATGGTTCAAGCTCAAAGTTTATTGCCCCTGATGAGTTCAAGATTTTTCCCCCAGTCTAGGGTGAGACACGATCATGATGCTTAGGATATGTACATGAAGCTTTCCGATGATAGGAAGATGGATAGCAAAAGCAAATGGTTGGCATGTTCAAATAGATGGAAAATATAACCTATCACAAATCGTGTTTGTTTCCAGGTTTTCACTACTTTTTTTTTATTGCACTTTTTCATATTTTATGATTTTTTTCATTCTTTCTTGATTTTTCACTTTTTTTTGTATTTTTCTCTTTTCTGATTTTTTTTTGTATTTTTTTTGTATTTTTTTTATCTTTTTTTTTATTTTTTTGTTGTTACCAAGACACTTTTTTTCCAGGTTTTCATCAAAGCAACCATTTTTTCAAGACATTTTCTAATGTTTTTGTATTTTTTAGGACTTTTTCCGATGCACTGAATGATTCAGGTGTAGAATTTCTTGAGATACAAGCTATTGAGGGGCTCATCAAATGAATCCCCTTTTGGTGTGGCCAACTAATATGCTCCTAATCTGAATATTGACACAATGACAAAGGGACCTGGCTAGTTTGGTTTGAATTCCCCCTTTTTCTCTCAATCTTGTTGATTACAAGGATTCTCTTTCAGGACTAAGTCACCAAACTAAAATGTTCTAGGATTTACTCTGTGATTGTAACTTTTGGGTATCCTCTGTTGATAGGCTTTTAGGTGATCCACTACATGCTGACAATGCTCATCCAAGAGTTCCAATTCTTGCAACCTAGACACTCTATAATCCTCATCTGAAATGATCCCTTTTAGTGATACCTGGAGTGATGGTACCTCAACCTCAATAGGTAGAATGGATTTTGATCCATACACTAGAGCATAAGTTGGGGCTCATTTCGGGGTGCAGATGTTGGTTCTGTAATCCCACAAAGCAGGGTTCAATTGAACATTCCAATCACGTCTAGCATCGTTGACAATTTTATTTAATATTTCCAAGATAGTTGTGTTTGAGGCCTCTTCTTGGCCATTTCCTTGAGGATAGTATGGTGTAGAAATCTGATGTTGAATGTGAAACCTCTCACAAAGTTCTTCAACATCTTGATTCTTAAAAGGTATTTCATTGTCAGTGATAATTGATTGAGGGATGCCATCCCTACAAATGATGTAGTTCAGGATGAATGATGAGATTTTTTTTCTTATGATGGTGGTTAGGGGAACAACTTCAATCCACTTTGTAAAATAATTTTTAGTTGTGATAATGAACTTGTGTCCATTTGATGAAGATGAATGAATCTTCCCCATGAGGTCCAATCCCCATTGAAAAAAATTCCATGTCGATGCAAAAGGTTGAAGTTCTTGCACTGGTGTGTAGATGAGATTTCCATGAATCTGACACTTTTGGCATTTCTTAACGAACTAAAAAGAATCCCTCTCCATATTCGGCCAGTAATATCCCAAACGGAGGAGTTTCTTGGCTAAGGTTAAACCACTTGAATGAGCTCAACAAAAACCTTTATGAACTTCCTATAAAGCCGTTTAGACTTGTTACGTTCCAAAAATTGGAGGAGAGTTTCATCAAGACCTCATTGATAAAGGACATATGTGATAATGCTATGTCAGGCTACTTGATGAATGTTCATTTTTTATTTTGGGATAGGTCAAGAGGGAGGGTATTGTCTTTTAGGTACATATAGATTTTTCCATAGAGGGAAGTTTCAACTTCGGCTAGATGGTAGATGACCTAGGATTCTAGGTTGTCATAGGATGGGTTGAATAGTTGTTCCACCATAAACTCATAATAGGCTCATTTCTCCAAAATCTATAAGAGAGAAGCAATGGTCACCATGGCACCAACGGATTTGTTGTCACTTCAAGGAATCTATTCAAATCTTATTTCCACAAAGTACTTTTTGAAGTCATCAACCATTCTTTTATAAGGCATCAATTTTTCATCCTTGGTTTGATAGTCATCATTCACCTAATTAATGACCAATTGTGAATCCCCATAGACATGCAACTTTGTTATCTTCCACTCAACTACTACTTTGATTCCAATGATCAATGTTTCATATTCAATTGTATTGTTGGTGCAAGGAAACATTAGTCTGTAGGATTTGGGAATGGTATGTCCTTGTAGCAAGATAAACAAGATTTCAGCACCTAATCCATGTTGTGTATAAGATCCATCAAAGTACAAGACCCATTGTTGTGTTGATACCATTAGGACATCAGCATCTGGAAACTCAATTGGATGATTGTCTTGTAATGGTATTTTAGCTAACTGATCTATGATTTATTTTCCTTGATCGGCTTCCAATTGACATATTGGATGTCAAATTCACTCAACATCATGACCCACTAAGCTAGTCTTCCAATTAGATTATCTTTGCTAAGAAGGTATTTCAATGGGTTTATCTTGGCTATTAACTTGATGGTATGAGTGAGCATGTAGTGTCATAATTTTTGTGTAGTGATCACTACTACCAAAAAATCCTTTTCAATGAAGGTGTAATTTACTTTATAGCCATTTAAGGTTCTATTGATAAAATAGATTTCCCTTTCTTTTCCTGTTGAATCTTCTTATGCTAACAAGGCTCCCAATGATATCTCAATTGTTGCTATGTATAAAAAAAGTGGCTTTCCTTTTGTTGGTGGTATTAAGATAGGTGGACTCATTAGATATTGTTTTAATTGGTTGAGGGATCCTTCACATTTTTGATGCCATCAACAAGATACATTTTTATGTAGCAAGTGAGTGAAAGAATGGGTCTTGTCTGCTAGTTGTGAGATAAATCTTCAAATTGATTGGAATCTCCCTTGTAGAGATCATAGTCGATTGATGTTCTTGGGTGGTGGAATCTCCATCATGGCTTTAACCTTTGCAGGATCTACCTCAATTTTGTTTTCTAAAACTATATATCCCAAGAGTTTGGCTGAAGTCACCCCAAAAACACATTTCTTTGGGTTCAGTCGCACATTAAAATTTTCCAATCTAGTGAAGATTTTATCTAGGATCTCTAGGTGTATGATTTGGCTAATAGATCATCCACATAGTCTTCCATGAAGGTGTGCATCATATCATGAAATATTGTCATCATAACACGCTGATAAGTTGCTTCTATCTTCTTCGACCTGAATGGCATGATGTTCCAACAAAATGTTCCCCACGGACATGTGAAGGTTGTTTTATCTTGATCCTTTGGAGCTCTCTTGATTTGATTATAACCAGAAAAACCATCCATGAGTGAAAACATGCCATGTCTTGCTATTAGGTCCATAATGATTTCAATGTTGGGTAGGGGAAAGTCATCTTTTGGGAAAGCCTTGTTGAGATCCCTAAAATCTGTGCATATCTTGATGCTCTTATCTGATTTTGAAGTAGGCACAATATTTGATATCCATTCGGCATAGTCAACTGGTCTAATGAACCTAGCATCAAATAACTTATTCAATTTTTCTTTTACCAATATGGCAATATGCAGATGCATTTTCCTTAACTTTTTCTTGACTGGTTTTACCCCTACTTTACCAATATGGCAATATGCGGATGCATTTTCCTTAACTTTTGTTTGACCGGTTTTACCCCTGTTGGTAGTGATAAATGGTGCGTGATGAGTTTTGTATCAATCCCTAGTATGTCGACATATGACCAAGCAAAATTGTCTTGTCTTTCTGTGAAGAATTTGATGAAGTTCAATTTTTCTTGATTTGTCAAGGATTCTACTAGATGGATAGTCTTTACTATTTATTCATTGTTGATATTGATAGACTGAGTGGGATCAACCAATACTTTAGATCATTTTTGAAAGTGTTCAGGGAGTGTCAAATCTTCCATCCTTCAGCACCTCAGAGAGGCTTTCACCATTGGATATGCTCTTTATTTTTACTTTTTCTAGATTTGATACTACCATTGAATGGTTTTCACCATTAGATTTGTTCCCTGTATTATTCAATTTGCAACTGGAAAATTTGACACTCTCCTAGTTGGAAGCTTCATTATGATGTTCAATGGTGGAATCTGTTTTGGGATTGGCTGAACAGAGGAAGTTGACAATGGCCTCATCATTTGAAAAGATGGGGATAGTAGATAGCTCAGTTTGATCCCAATCTATGAGTTTGAGATGTACTAGGGGTAAGGGATTGTTGGATCAGTTAAGGTCAGATGCAGTGAGGGTCCCGATGGTAATGTCTTTGGATTGTCCAATAGAAAATTCAATGTCTATAAGGTAACTCTCCTTTGAATTATCCATTTTTCTCCGAGTCTGATCATCTTGATTGGAGTCATCAATATGTTGTGATCCTATTTAATGTGGTCTATAACTTGAACTTTGACCCTCCTCGTGCATGGGTGTATAATTTTGTACCACATCAATTTCCTTATCGTGACAAGACTCTTCGAATAGTGAATCTCACTCATTCATTTAAATCAGTTTCATGATCGTCACTAGCTTGTAGTTGTAGGATTCTTTCAACAACTTGTCTAGTTTCTTCTCTTGATTCTTCTTTATACGCCAATCCTATTTTATCCTTGGCTTGTATTGTGATAGGTTGTATAGGTTCTATGATTCCTTCTTTCCTTTTACCAATAGGACATTTTCCCGCATACCCCATCTTTTCCATGATTATCTTTCCTTTTCCATACTACTCGATTTGTACATTTTAGGTTGATGCTTGTGAGGATTCTTTGTCCTTGTATAACTAGTTCAAAACTTCTTTGTCATCTGACTCATCCACTAACATGCCAACTCTTACAAAGGTGCCATCAAAGAGTGTAGTGTGTTGTGATGATTATTGCTTTGATGTTGATGGTTGCCCATATGATTTAGGAGAAGATGAAAGTTGTGATAAACCTAAGGATTTCTCAAATGAGTATTCCCCCATGCCTTTGTCTTTCAATTGGATATTGGTCACTTTTTTTGATAAGGACTCAAGTTGACTTTCCTGATCTTGTGGAGTAGAATTACCGATACCTTTTTCCTTTAATTGATCCTTTTTCTCAACCCACTTTGACAAGGTGTTTAGTTGTTTTCCATCACTTGATGAACCCTGAGTCAGAGCTTCCCTGTTGTGTGGTACAAAAGCATCTTGGGTAGTCTTGAGGTTGTTACAATATTAGGGGTTGTTTGAGTCAGCTACAATAGTGATGAAAGTCACAAAAATGAGCACCATTCCACCATGGAGGCTTAACTTGTGGTTCCCAATTTCTTGCCTCTGGTAACATTATGAATTTAGCTTTGAGAAGTTCCTTTAATGTTGATTCTAATTTTTGTACCAAAGGGGTCAACCTCCTTCAATTTGAGGACATTCGATATGATGGTGTTCTAGATCCAGCATTACCTTGATTTTTTCTTTGCTGGAAATTTTGGTTGTTGTTTTCATTGTTGGGTGGGTTGTTGTTCTGATTAGTTTTGGTGGCAACTACGATTAAGTTGAATACAAGTTTTTCATTTTAGTTTTCAACTACACCATCATTGTTTCCCACATTCTTGTTTCATTGCCAAAACTTTGGTTTGTCACCATTATTGTAATTGTTGGAGTTGTTTTCATTGTAAATTTTGATGACTCCTCTCTTGACTAAAGCCTCTTCGACTTTAATTTTGTTTTCAATCATTTTTTTGAAGGTAGGTGGACATTGTAATTCCAATTTGTAACTCATCTCATCATTAAGGTTGTCAATAAATAGTTCTATCTTTTCTTTTTCGGGTACAGGACTAGAATATCGTGCAAATAACCTTCTCCATTTTTTCAAGAATACAAGGAATGATTCACCCTTCTTTTGTTTCAAGTTACAAATATCTTTCATGGCGATGTCATGTTGAATGCTATAAGAATATTGGGTGATGAACTTGTTGACCAATTCTTCAAAGGTGTTAATTGGTGGGGTGAGTTTGGAGAACCATTCAAGACATTGACCACCTAGGCTTCACAGAAATAGTCTCATTAAGTATGTTTCCTCGTATGGAAATTCAAGGCTCGTGGTTCTAAATTCCCTCACATGGTCTATTGGATCATTTTTACCATTGTATTTATCGTACTTTGAGAATTCACAATGTTTAGGAAAGGGAATCATGTGGATACTTTGATCAAACGAATATGGACAAATGTCTTGGATCAAATATCATTTTGATGTTCCCCTTTGCATATCAAGAATTTTTTTTTGAAGGTTCTTCATTTGGTGAGTTAGAGCAACCACTTGTTTGGTTTCTTTTTTAGGTTATTTTGGAGGTGCTTTTAATTGATTTACATCAAAGTCTTCGATTAATTTGACACCTTGTTTAGCTAGCATAAGGAAGTACTTTTCCCCGTTTCTTTCAAAAATCTTTTCTAAGCATTTGTGGAAGTTGGGATCTTGTTCAGCATGTTGGATATCTTCCTCGATTATTTCTTCCCCTTCATTGTTGTGTATTCCATGGAAAGGATTCTCTTTAGCTTTTTCCATGGTGTTTTGCGTCTCACTATTTTGAGTTTTGATGTTTTGAGTCTCAATTATTGGAGTTTCAATGGTTGGAGTTCCAAAGTTTGGCTCTTCAATGTTTTGATTTTCAAATCCTTTTACCTTGAGTTTTTTTTTTGCAACCTTGTTTGAAGGGGCATACAAGTGTTATAGTTTTTACTAAACTTTGATTTGAGTTTGGAAGAGTACCAAGGATTAAAACTAAGTCAAATAGAATGACAAATTCTAATGAGACTAAGTTTGATTTGACTATATAGCTTCATTTCGTGATGAAAGGATGGTAAATCTTGATGATGAAACTAGGCTTAATAATCAAAGGTGTGATAAGTTTGATTATTTTGGCACTTTGAGATGTTAGATATTGGTTTAGATTGGAGAATTCCACTTGTAGAGGTCAATTTTAACAAGATTAGACTCTATGGTACCTAAGGAATGATTTTAGACTTGAAGATTTTGAGTTTTGGTTCAAACTATGAAACAAGGGACAAGTTTAACTCTCAGGTTTTGTATTTAATGGATGCACTAAAATAGAGGGTTGATGCACTAGAACATTTGACAGATGTGATAAAACAGAGGACAAATGCGCCAGAAAATTGCATAGATGTGCTATAATATTGCTTGTATGAGCTAAAACAAAGGGTTGATGCGCCAAAAAAATGCATAGATGTGCTATAACAGAGGGTAAATGCATTGGAAAAATGCACATATGCGCTACAATATTGACTGGATGTGCTAGAACAAAGGATGAATGAACTATTAAATTGCACAAATGCGCTAGAATAGCAAGTAAATGCGCCAAAATATTGCACGGATGTGTTGAACTCAGAAAATGATGTAGTTTCTTGCAAGTTTGTTTATTTTTTGAATTTTCCAGTTAGAGATTTGGTTGTTTTCAATGGATGTTTTCTTGAATGAAGGTTTTCACTTTCAACATGTGACGTTTTTGTTTGAAAATTGTTCAAAAACACATTGGTAAACACACATCAAGCATGTACAACTCAAGGCTCTGTAGTACAATATTTGTTGAATTCCTACTTGGATTTTACTCTAGTTGCACTTACTTATAGTGGATGATTAGATGCTTGACCCCACTAGCTCCCCTTCATGGCACTCACTTATATGGGGAAGCCAAGCATCAATACCCATGAATCTCCCATGGCATATTTCTTATCTCTACTAAAAGCTGCAAGAATGTGGGATGACTTTAGAATGATCGTTCTTACACCAACAAATAGAATAAGGATTTTGGCCTTGCTACAACAAAGGGTTCTAGTATAGGCATTTTGTTCGTGGGGGATCATCTATGCAGAAAGAGACCATTGTTGTCCTTCTTGTCAGAAAAATCCTCATAATACTTGAACTTTCCCCAAGTACCCACATTTATATCCCAATTGGAAGTCACTTGGCTTTAGCATGTTACCAGTTGGGTCATTTTCTTGGGTGATTATTTTTTCCCATAAGGTAGGCCCTCTAAGGATTAAAAAAAGTGAATGGGTCTGGATTTTTGGTCACCTAGTTAAGGGGAGAGCATATGCCTACCATTCATCAAACACCAAAGACATGGTGTTCTTTATCTTTCTAATTAAGCTAGATCCCTATCTTAAGCAAAAGAAAGCATTTAAATAACTCCAACCCCTGCATAAATCATTAGTAGTTTTATAAATTTTTCTTTGACCAATGTATAAAAGTTCCTGCAAGAAGAAAACACAAATCAATTCTTGGATTTTTCTATTTTAAACCAATGCGCTAAAATAGTCATCGTATACACTAAAACATCAATGTGCTACAAGAACTAACCAATGTGCTAAAAAAATTACCATATGTGCTAAAAGAATTGGTGTATGCGCTATAAAAACTAGCCAATGCACCAAAACATATATTGAATGTGCTACATAAAAGACCAAATGTGCTAAAACACTCCCTGTATGCGCTAAATCATTTGTTGGATGCACCGAAAGAATTATCGTATACACTGAAACAGACCCCAAATGCGCTAAAAGATTCCTCATATGTGCCGAAACAGAAGTCGTATGCACCGAAAGAACTAATTATTACACTAAAACATCACATCCAACCTATTTACAAGAACCTTTCCAAAAAATTGTTAGAAATGGGGTATTTTCCCATGTGGGCGCCATTTTATGTGTGTGTGAAATGTGGGAGAGCTAGTGAATCAACACAAACACCAATGAGATGAATTATATCAAATATTTGAATCAAATAAACTACTCTATTTTGTAGTTAAACAAATCTTTAAGAATGTTTCATTGTCCTCTATTCTCAAGGATTTATTAAACCATTTGGATCTTAGATTTTGTATGTGCACTATGATTGTTAAAATGACAACTTGAGAAACAAGATAAATATTCAACATGCAAGCCAATTAAGTTCTTACATGAAACTATATGATGATAATGGATATTATGATGAATGGATAATGGTGTTAGATTATGCAATGTAAGTGCTATGATATGAAGCTAAGATGATTCTGCATATGCTCAAATTCTAACTATGAATATGCTAATCTAAAATGCAACTATAAAGCAATGTGTGATATAAAATTCAACTATAAAGCAAAGTGTGATTCTACAATGCTAACTATAAAACTAAGCATGGTTATATATGTAACTACAAAGCAAAACATGGTTCTAACTATAGACTCAAAATGCTCCAATGCTCCAAAAGATAATCTTTCATAATAATTCTACTCAAGTGTGGGATGCAAAATACAATGGCAAAGGGTTGTATTTATAGGTTTTTCCAAGCATCTTGTGATGTGGCAACGATTGACAGTCCAAATTCAAACTAGAGGAATGATGGAGATGGAGATAATCAAGAAGGTGTTCCCTTGACCAAAGACAACATGCCAAATGGATGGAGGAATCAAGTGTGGGAGAAAAAGACCATTTGTTTGAAAATTTGTTGAAAAAGTGTACGAGGAATAAGCCATGTGTTTTAAATTTGTTGAAGATAATTCTAATTTAAAAATTAGAATTATTTAATTTCATGTGACCTTGGTGAGGTGGCATGAAAAGTTGTAGACATGTGGTTGAATTCCTAATTCGGGATTAGTGAAACTTAATTAAATAAAAAAAGCTTATGGAAATTTGTTTATTTAATTAAATTAGAAGAATGTGATTTTAGATTTGAAGAATTAAAGAATATGAACTATAGAAATAAATTTAGAATTTGTTTATACATAGTTGAATATTAATTAAATAACTAGTATTTAATTAATTGAATGTATTGACCTATTTTAGGTGTATACAGTTGCTATTGCCTCTATAGGGAGAGGGACATTCAAACCCCATTCCCTAACCTCTCTAACTCCAATATTAGCAAAGATGTCTGGTGGACCTTTACCCTCTCTCAAAATGTGAGATCTAATATTCATCAAAAGATTTCAAAATATCAATAGAGTCCCTTATCAAATACTCAATAGTCCAAGAAGGGGGAGCACAATTTTTCAAATTATTAATGATATTCAAAGAATCACCCTCCAACCAAACTTTCTTATAGCCTTTGATTTGTGCCAAACTTATGACCATGATAGGCTGCAGCCGCTTCCGCATAGTCAACATAGTTATCACCAGTGACAATTTCAAATTACCCAAATTTGCAAGTTTTCTCCCAATTTAGGCATCTTGTATGCTTTTAATATTGATTTCTTAGAAGAGATACATATCATGGCTTAAGTATTGTGTAGGTTCTTGTTTTAGTTTTCTTGGTATTCATTTTTTGTGTCTCATAAATAGTCTACATTTGAGATCTCTTCAATGATAATGACTATAATGTATTGTTGGTTGAAACTCATCTTTCATTAACTAAGTGATACATACAAATATGTTATTTTAATTTTTTTAAATATTAAACCAAAATAATATTAAAACCAATTTTCAAATTCATCTATCACCATCGGCATCACCATAAAAGAGGTCATGGGAAAAGCACAAGTTGTTATTAAAACATTATGGAGTTGATTCCCACCAAGAATTTAATCACCAGGTTGTGCTAATTCCATAAGAATTGATACTAAAAAGCATTTTCCCATCACTCTAGCAATGACACTGAAGATTAAAATTTCACACAAGTCTAAGTCGACACCGGGAGAGTGGTGGCTAAAATATTGTTAGAAAGAGTAGTGAGTAAATGGAGCCCTTGTGACTAGAACACTCACCCATAGAGAACATGGAAGTTAATACATTAGTAAAATTTAATTACCTATGGTTATCATTATTTCAAGCTTTCATCTACAACTATTCCATGTATACACAAGACATAACAAGCATACATAAGAGGAAAGACTGGGTTTACATCCCTTATTTGTTAAGTGTATTTATGTGAATTTGTTGTTGCATTGTAACAAACCAATATATGTGTACTTGTGTATGAAAATTATGTTTATACATGTTCTTTTGGTATTTGGTTGTAAAATCCTGGGAAGTGATAGAGGAGATGTTCGTGTGGATAATGGTATAGAAGTAGAGGAAACAAGAAAGGATTGACTATAAACCAACATGCATGAAGAGATGATTTTGTGATTAATCTTCCTCACTACCCCTTATGGGACTTTGCATCTATTGTGACAATAGCTAAAAGGAAAAACATATGCACTTCCTTTGTTTGGAATTGGTGAAGATTGATTGATCATTCTAATAGGAGTCTATTGTACATGCTTTTTTTCTCTTTTTTTTTAAATTAATTATTTCCCAAGTAAAAGGGTACGGAACGTACTTTATGCAAAATAGTATTTTTAACATGTATTTTATTTTTGACTTGGGCTAATATAAAATACAAACATTGCACCTCCTTTTAGTGCAAGTGCTAGTTAAAATGAGTTTGAGGTTGCAACAAAATGTACATAAAATTTGAAAATTGATAATGGAAAAAGATAATGATTTTAGTTCATGTGAATAACGCAAATAGAGAGTAGGTCTTACATGTTTTGACTACAAGTGAATTGAGGGTGGAGGAAGAATAAAAGCTTATCTGTATAGGGCTTAAAAAAATAGAAACCTTGGCTATTTTTCTCTTGTTGTTCATTTTTCCCCTACAAAACTTTCACTCTACACCAGTCTTCATTATTTTCCCAAATGATTGTAGTTCTTATTGCTTGGAATTAAGTTAACCCATACAAAACCTACTACAATTAAATTTCATTTGTATTGCATGTTGTCACAAAGAGCCCACCAAGTTCAATATATGTGTTGGATGTTGTTGGGGTGTTCTAGATAGTTCAACTATATAGATTCAGGCTCATTTAGTTGCTCAAGGATTGAAACTTAGGCTATGGTCTCGAGGGGCTAGCCAAAATTTCTAGGCCCATATTGTTGAGGATAAATTATGAGTTCTTTAAGCAAAGGGTTTTATGGATTTTTATTTTTATTTTTTAAAGGGGAATAAATATTTTTAGATAAGATTATAATAATTTTTTTTGATACATAAGATTCTATATATTATATTAATTTAAATGAAAATACTTGAATACAAATATCTATCAAGTAGGTATAAGGAATATATCCAAACAAAAAATGCATTCGACCACCATAGATTTTACAAAAAACCAGCCACCAAAAATCATTTCTAACCAGAACCACTAATAACCCTGACCAATACTTGCTATAGGAAAGCCATAAACAATTGAAAAGCCACTAGAGCATACAACAAAATGGTCAAAAAACCAAGGCCAACCCATACAAACCAAAAAACCTTTGACCCAATAGCCACCTTACATAAACTTGTTCAATTTTGCAAAGTCTTCAAATTTTGATTTCCACTCTTCATCACCAACTGCCATCATACCAAAAAAAAATTTGAGGAAAATGACAATCATTGCCACAACCAACCTATTCCTCATCAAACTCAGACCATGCAAGTCCAAAATGAAAGGATAAATCTTTACTATGTCCTCCATGCAAAGCCATACTAGGTCACACGGCCTCGGATAGCCCCTACCTTCAATCACTGCACTCAAAACCTCATCCATGCCTTCCACCAAGTCTTCTCTGCATAATTTAACTATCAATCCTTTAGCCTCCACCTTTGGGACCATATTTTCTAGGAGAGAAGCAAGGAAATGAGAGGAAGCATGCAAATTGTCCCTCCCATACTCGTTACAATGTTCCAAATGGCCTAAACCCAAAACCATCTTTACAGCCACAAGCACCAACGGCTCATAATTGAGTAACATGCACTTAAGTCTTTGATTGGTGACCTCCCTAAATGAGGCTTGCCTTGACATCAACTTCATATAAATGGGGGTATTGGCCCCAAAATGAGCGAGGTCTGCCACAGAGACCTTAATCATGAATTGTAATCCCTTCGGCATCTTCAATCCTACTCAAAACGCCTCGACTGAAATGAAGAAGGAAGCCCTCAAACACCACAACCACCTACAAAGAGAATTATGTTAGAGTAAAGTAATTAATTAACTTTACTCTCCTCTTAAGATTTCACTTTATGCACACATATTAGTCATTTAATAATTAATATTAATTATTAAATGCACTCACCTTAGGGTTAGGTTTTCCTTTCCATTTTGATCTCCTTTTATAAGGATTGATCTCTTGTATTGTATTCACTTCTTGATGTTCTTTTTTCAGTCTGATAATAAACTCTTCATATTGTCAGAGCAAAACCCTTGTTTTGTTTCCTACAGATTTCTTCCTTGTGACAGGTTTTTGCATGCAGGTTTCTTGGGCTTAATAGATTTGTTTTTCATCAAATCTTACATGGTATCAGAGCTGGATCTGCTTGTAGCTTGTTCATGTTTGAAGAAAAAAGGGAGCAAGGGTTTGACAGAAGAAATTTGGGATTCTTCAGCTAATTTGAGAGGTTCTAGGTGTAGTTTTCAGATCTGGTATTCCTTGCCCAACGATATTTCAAAAAAAAATTTAGCGTTTTTTACAAGCGCATGCATCAGATCTTGCATTTTTTTGGGTGTCCTTCTCTGTTTTAGCATTTTTTACAAGCGCATGCATCAGATCTGGCATTTTTTTGGGTGTCCTCTGTGTTGTTCACAGTGGTGTCCTTCCTGGTATCATTTACCAGTCTTGCACCTTATTCCTCTGAACGTCGTGCATGAGCCGATGTCTGCATTGGCAGATCTGAAAAGGCAGAACTTCAAACCCCCGCAGACGTTGTACTTTGACTTGAAAGTTTTTTTACCTGCGATTGCTATCCAGATCTGCAGTCTATTTCATCAGTAAATTCTTCAGGTACACAGAGATTTGTCTCAATCATCTACTGCTTTCTATTGTTTTCTGGCTTTCAGTTTGTACTAGGGATTGGATTTTTGCATTGTGGGGGGGTGTTTTTTCTTGCTTTTGTCATTTACATCAGAAAACCAGAATCTACAAACACCAAAACAAAACAAACAAACCCCTTCTGCATCTTCTGTCTAGTTCTGAAAGACCACTAAATAATAATAAAAAAATTCAGAGCAGTTGAGGCACAGTTCACAGGATGGCCGACAGATCTATTGAACCTCTCACACCGCATAATTATCACACTTGGAAGGGTCGCATGATGACTCTACTCCAGTCTCGAGGGTTATGGTCTTGTTTGGATGAGGTTCAGCCTCAGTTGACTCGTGCCTTTGAGGTTATGAGCACAGGAACAATATGGATCAGGCTATGGGATTGATGGCTTTACACATTTCCGACAGTCTCTGTTTCATCTTGAGGGTTGTCTCACTCCTCGAGCCATTTGGACCAAGTTTGATGGACTTTTTGGTACTGTCAATCAGTTCCGAGCTTTGCAGCTTGAGGCCGAGTTAACTTCTTTGGTACCTGATTCATTTCCCTCCATTGAGGACTTTCTGATGAAGTTCAAACAACAAAGATCTATCTTGCAGGGTTGTGGAAAAGTTAAGACTGATACAGAGTGCATCTTCCTAATTCTCTCCAAGCTTCGGGGTCCATTTCAGATCTTCTCTTCGACCTTTTATTCCACCATGGATGCCTTGGGTGCTCGACATGTCATGCCTTCTTTTGAGGTCTTTTGTGATCGTCTGACTCATGAGCAAGCTAAGCTCAAGCAGTTGGATTCACTTTCAGGTTCACAGAACCAAGCATTGGTAGCCCAGTCCTCCAAAGAAAAATAGAAGCAGAAACCAAGCCTAAGAAAGATTCAGGGGCTAGTGAGAATCCCTCCAAGCCACCACCTAAGTCTGATTCAAAACCACAGTCCAATTCTAAACAGGGAAAATCTTCGAAGTCTGGTGAGTCTTCCTCCAAGACTAAGAAGAAATCTGGTGATCCTTGCAGTTTTTGTGGCAAGGAAGGACATCCGTTTCCAGGTGTTGGAAACGTTTAGAGGCTTTGGAGGAAGCCATGCAGCAGCATAATATCAGTGCACCTCAGCCTCCTTCACAGCCCACAGGGAAAGGTCATGCTCTTTCTGCACGAGCATTGTCCTCAGAATCCACTTGGATTCTAGATTCTGGTGCCTCTCACCATATGACACACACAGAGGATTTGGTCACCGCTCTTGCCCCTACAGGCACTAGACATATTGCAGTTGGTGACTCAGCACAACTTTCAGTTCAGGGTTCCGGTACTGTTTCATTGGATGGTGGTTGTCTATAGGATGTGCTTTTGGTTCCTGACATTTCGACAAACCTTCTATCCATTTATCAGATTTGCCACTCTGGCTCTGGTAAGATAGTTGAGTTCTCACCACATGATGTGGTTATTCGAGACCTTCATGATCCTGACTTGGTTGTGGCTACTGGGAGTGTGGATTCTGCATCTCGCTTATACAGATTTGATGGCTTTGAGAGTTTAGACACTGTTGGTTCCTCTCTTATAGCACATGCAGATTCAGTGAGAGGCTTTGGCATGAGCGTTTTGGCCATGTCAATTACAGATATCTACAGCAGATGAGTACTCAGGCACTTGTGATTGGGCTTCCACAGATTTCTTGTACTGATGGTGTATGTCGTGGATGTGTCCTTGGCAAACATCATCGCGATCCTTTTCCTAAGGGTCGAGCCACTCGTGCTAGGGCAGCCCTAGAGTTGGTACACAGTGATCTTATGTCCTTTCCGACTCCTTCTTTTCAGGGGCCCGCTATGTGCTCACTTTTATTGATGACTTCTCCAGATCGTACATGGGTGTACTTTCTTAAGTACAAGTCTGATGTCTTTGACTCATTCAGGACTTTTAAGACATTTGTGGAGAAGCAATCTGGACTTTCTATCAGGAGGATATGCATAGATAATGGGGGGGAATATGTTAATCAAGCTTTTACAGATTTTTGCACTGAGCATGGTTTACAACATCAGTTTACAGTCCCTTACACCCCTCAGCAGAATGGTGTCGCTGAGAGAAAGAACAGAACCTTACGGGAGATGGCAAATTGTATGATGTCTCGAGCTATGAGTTCTTCATTTTGGGCTGAGGCAGTCAATTGTGCCAATTATATTCAGAATCGGATGCCTCATAAGGCATTGTGACATATGACTCCTCGAGGAGGCTTGGACCCATGTCAAGCCCGATGTTTCTACATTCTGAGTTTTTGGTAGTGAGGCTTGGGCATTTATTCCCGATGCTCAGTGGAAAGCCATGGAGAGAGGAAGAGTCGACCACTCATATTTGTTGGCTACGTGAGGATGTTAAGGCGACAGGTTGTTTGATCCTAATTCCAGAGAGGTCTTGTTTCAGCGGGATGTCCAGTTTGATGAGCGCTATCCTCAGATGGATTCTCCATCACCAGCTTCTCCCTCATTTCCTACTCCTCCCTCTTCATCTCTTGAGGATGATGTAGATGATGATCCACCATCTCCACCACCACCAGTTGCTCTGTCTTTGCCTAGGTGGGCCCGTGTCACTGTTGATGCAGCTGGTTCTTTGGCAAGTGATCCTTCAGATACTCATCTACTCGTGCTCAGACATCTGGTTCTAGTCTTTTGAGTCATGCCATTTTGGATGATCCTCAAAAATTTTTAGAGGTGATAGGTCACCTTGAGTGGGATAGGGCCATGGATGAGGAATATTCTTCTTTGATGAAGAATCATACTTGGGATCTTTGTCCTCTTCCTAAAGGGAAAATTGGTTAGGTGCAAGTGGAGTTAATACTTAGTACCAAGTATGCTAGAATGGTTATTGATAAGTATAAGGCATGTCTTTTACTCTTGAAAGGGAGGATTTTCTCAGGTAGAGGGTATTGACTACTTCGAGACCTTTTCTCCTGTCACTAAGATGAACTCTATATGCCTTGTACTTTCACTTGTAGCTTCACAGGGATGGACAGTGTTTCAGATGGATGTGAAGAGTGCCTTCTTGCATGGAGACCTACAAGAGGAGATCTATATGGAGCAGACTCAGGGATTTGTGTAGGACACTTCTTTGGTTTGCAGACTTCGGTGTTCATTGTATGGTCTCAAACAAGCCCCTCGGGCTTGGTATGAGAAGATGGACTCTTTCTTGCTTTCCTCTCACTTCACACACTATCATTCCGATCACACAGTGTATATTAGACGTCAGGAGGGTGATCTTTTGATTCTTGTGCTAAATGTAGATGATCTCATCCTTACAGGTAGCTCATCCTCCATGATTTAGAGTGTTCAGAGAGCTTTGATGGAGCAGTTTGAGATGATAGATCTTGGTCTCTTACACTTCTTTTTGGGTCTTTAGGTTATTCAGTCTTCGGATGGGATTTCCATATTTCAGGAGAAGTATGCTCTTGATATGCTTCAGCGATTTGGCATGCTTGATTGCAAGTCACCCCCACTCCATTTCAGTCAGGTGTTGTTTTGTCTTCCACTTGCTCTACTCCTTCAGTAGACCCCACTTTATACAGGTAGTTGGTTGGCAGTTTGTTGTACCTGACACATTCTCGTCCTGATCTTTCCTTTGTGGTTGGCCTTGTCTCTCGGTTCTCCCATGATCCTCATGAGAGCCATTGGCAAGCAGCCAAACGTATTTTGAGGTACATTCGGGGCACCACTCATTATGGCATTCACTACACTTCAGGATCCCCTCACATCCTTGGCTTCACTGACTCCGATTGGGCTGGTGATGTCATGATCAAAGTCTACTTTTGGCTTTGTTTTTTGCCTTGGTTCTGGTCCTATCACATGGTCTTGCAAGAAGCAGTCTGTTATTGCATTATCATCTACAGAGTGATCGTGTGCAGTGTTAGCCGGTCAGAGGTTTTATGGCTTCGGCGGTTGATGACAGAGTTTGGGTTTCTCGGATAGTCCCACTATTCTTTGGTGTGACAATCAGAGTGCCATTCACATTTCTCGCAACCCAGTGGAGCATCAGCGGACAAAGCACATTGAAATCCACATGCACTTCATTAGGCAGTTGATTCAGGATGGTTCTCTCATCTTGGAGTACACTCCTATAGAGGAGCAGGTTGTGACATCTTCACTAAACCTTTGGCATCTCCGGCTATCTTCAGTTGTGCTCCATGCTTGGGGTGAAGGAAGTTGTCCTTGGGGGGTCTCAGTGAGGCCTTCCTTCCTTCATGTTTTTTTTAGCATGTTTCTTTATCTCTTTTTGGAGAGGAGTTTTTTCCCACTGGGTTTTCTCCTTTACTCCGCTTTATAGAGATTTTGTTGTATTGGGTACCTGATCAGGCCATGTTGCGGGACCCTCATTTCATTAGTTCCTTTGCTTTCTTTTGCATTGTTTGTAGCTGCATCGTAGCTCATCTTAAGGGGGTGTTAGAGTAAAGTAATTAATTAACTTTACTCTCCTCTTAAGATTTCACTTTATGCACACATATTAGTCATTTAATAATTAATATTAATTATTAAATGCACTCACCTTAGGGTTAGGTTTTCCTTTCCATTTTGATCTCCTTTTATAAGGATTGATCTCTTGTATTGTATTCACTTCTTGATGTTCTTTTTTTCAGTCTGATAATAAACTCTTCATATTGTCAGAGCAAAACCCTTGTTTTGTTTCCTACAGATTTCTTCCTTGTGACAGGTTTTTGCATGTAGGTTTCTTGGGCTTAATAGATTTGTTTTCATCAAATCTTACAAATTATGCACCAAAACCAAACCATCAATAAATAAGCTAACTCGAATTACCAAGTCGTTGTCAAACTTAGCAAATGGTACTCGTCCAATGAACCAAATGTCCTTCCTGGAGGTTGGGATCACCTCCACATTATTAACCTGCATCACAAAAAATAGAGGACATGACTACAGTTGTCCTCGACCAAGTACCGTAATCATGCAGCTAGCCTGCCAAAATAAACTTAACTAAACTAAAATTCCACCTAGGCACTCCACCTCCATCCACCCTCCACCGAGGCATCTAATGCCATCTCCCTCTGCCAGCATGGAGGGATGCCTACCCTACCTCCCACAAATAAGATTATAATAATTATGTTCTGATAAAAAATATAATTTAAAAATAGTATCAACATAAAATTCTTTAAGTTGGTGGAGAAAATATGTCATTCCATCTTTCTAATACTATTAATATGTTAGATAGGAAGGGCTTGGACTCTTTACCTTAAATATGGTCAAATAAAATTGACAAAATGTAGCAATATTTTTTAAAAAAAAATAATTTTTTTTAGCATTTAATTGCTCTAGTTTCTCATTTAAATTTTTCTTCTATTTAAGTTTTTTATATTAAAAAAAATCTTAATTTTACTCAATAATACCCATTTGTAAATTTTATCTAGCCTCAAATTTTCACTTGTTTGTGGTTATATATACAAAGCTCATATTTTATAAAGAAATATTGTTTTAAACTTATAACTACATTTGTCTATTCCACAAGATTTCCCTTAAAATAAGATTGGAAGCCCAAGCCCCTTTAATGGGACCGCTTCTTTATCCAAAGTTTCTCTCTATTTATCACTTAATTTTTAAAGGTTTGGGGTCCTATGTATTTTTTATTAGCATAATGTTGTAAAAGAAAAATTCACTTTCCTTAAGAAGTTATTTGGGCTAATTGACTAATGTAGCCAATAAAAATGCAATTAAACTAAGTTGTTGAGATGGGTAGATGAATTAGAATATTAAATATTTTTAGTAAATTAAATGCAAGTAATTGTGTATTTATTTATAAGAATTATGATAAATAATTTAGTCTGATGCAATGCACATTCCACTACTTGCCTAGGTATGAAAAATTAGGTGTTCGTGCTATGCAAACCTAGACTTCTCTCAAGGTTGATTCTAATGTTATGGATCAATGTTGTGCCACACAATCTAATCTCTAATTTGTGGTTTTGACCTATCACACTATACTTTATGTTATATTATTCATTAAAGTCACTACTCTTGTTTATGGTTGAGGACTAGCAATGTTTAAAAATACCTTGGGAAAGGGCCAAGTTCTCCTAGGTCAAACCCTTTTATTGAATTCATCTTTACAAGTGGGGAAATTATTGAAGACAAAACTCTTCAATCATGGAGATGTCTTAGAATTATTTAAACATAATTATATTCCTTTTAGTGCTCTAGAGAAAAATATTCCTAGAATAATGCTTCTTGTAATGTTTAGGATTTTCAATGAATGATCCTTGTGAATGATTGCACATTGGATGCCTTCAAATACTAAGACATAAAATTTATTTATGCAAAATTGTACCAAGTCAGCTCATAATAGCAAGTGGAATAGGCAAGAGTTGGAAAATTTTGAATTTAACTTTTTGAATTATAGGGTTGAATTCCATGTGGTGTAAGATCAATCTTACATGGCTTAAGATTTACTTGAGACAAGGATGTGTAAACTTTGATATATTAAGTGAATGTGTAGAACCTTTGACTCCAAATCCCTCTCAAGGATGGTCTCTATCTCGAGCGCATCATTGAGGACATAATTATTCATCACATGGCACTCGGGAGGCTCACTCTCAAGCTTCCCATCCTCCTACAAGAAAATATTGTGCTCAACAAGGCTAGTTGTAACTTGTTACATGTCACTCTGCTACTTTTCTACTCTTGTTATCCTTATTCATTTAGCTACTAAAGAAACTCAAAATGAAAATATTAATAATGATAATAATGGTTGGGACCCCCTATTGTCACTTTGGGCCCTATTAATGTATGAGACAAACTGGATGATTAGGATCCTCCTCCTCCTTCCACCTTTTCTCTCATTGTTTAGTGGATAATGCTCATTTGTATTGTGTTTTATTGTTCCAGGATGCTATCTTTATGGACTTTAGGGGTGTGACTTTTTCCACCTACCTATTTTTTTGAACACATGTAAACTATTTTATAAATGGTAATATAGACACCTCATAATTAGAAAAAACTTTATAAACCCAAAACTAAATGAAATTTGAAATAAATATGCAAACTTCACCATTGCAAAGACATAATTCAATTTTTTAATCGCTACACTTTAAATTTTAAAGTTCTATTTAAATAAAGCTAAGGTCAGCCACAAATTTGGGGCATGGTTGTCTTCTCTTTTCAATATTTCATTTTATAAGAAAATAAAAATATATCTATGTAATATTTATGTATACAATTTGTAGACACCTCAAATCCACTCTTGCTTCTCAGCGTTGATTTTCATAAATTAATTAAATAAATTTTATTGCTTAATTATTTTGGCTAACTACCCCTAGACCAACCATTTTTTACTATAGATTAATTAATTTGACTAACCTAACCAATCAATCACAATTAATCTCCTTCACATCCCTCATGTTAATTAATTGAATCCGCTTAATTAATCAAAACTCCTCCAACTAATCAATTATTTAATATACTTGTATTTAATTGATTAGGTTAATTAATCAATACTCAACATTTTATTCTAATTTAAAATTCTACATCATTCCACTAAAAAGCCAAAAATCCTTGTCCTCTAATCTCCCCCATCCATCTCAAATCCAAGGAGAAAATTTGAACCCTCCATCTTCACACATGTCACCTCAAACCACTTCTCCCCACTCCTTGCTCACACATGTGTAAGCATGCAAAGTGAAGGAATCTTAAAGCTCCATTTCATCCCTCAATCTCCACCCTTCACTTATCTCCTCTATCCATTTACACTTGCTTAAATATCCTCCCATCTTGTATTTAAGGAAATCTCATCTATTGATCAAGCATATTTCACAAGTTCCTCTTGCCACTTGTTAAGAAGCTAAGATGCATATCCATGCAAAGCAACCCTAGCCCTTGACTTCATCCTTCAATTTGAACCGTCCATGTCAAATATGTAAATTTTATTTAAGAAGGCTTACACAAAGGACATCAGGGTTCATCATTCGTAGTACTTACATGTCAAATAAAGTAACATCAAAGAAAGGATCACCTACATTGCAATCATTCACCATTTGGAGCACATCACAAAGATCCAATGGATACATGATGCTTTTGTTTATTACATTTATTTTTCCATTCTAACTTCCATTTTTTCTCTAACTTGAGAGTATGTTTTTTTAGTTTGAGTTTCATTGCTTGTTTGTGCATATAATTCTCCCATTTTAGCTCAAATTGGGCATCCACACACCTCGTATACACACACATACATATGTGTGTATATGTGTAAATCCACGCATACATATATACATATAAATGTATGTATGTATGTATGTATGTATGTATGTATGTATGTATGTATGTATGTATGTATGTATGTATGTATGTATGTATGTATGTATATGTGTATATGTATGTATACATATGTTTATGTGTGTATATATATATGTATATACACAAATATACATATGTATATATACATACATAAATGTAAATATATGTGCATATATGTATATGTAAACATATATACATATTTGTATATATGTACATATATACACATAGACACATATATGTATATGTATATATCTCTTCAGACAACAAGGAAGCAACCACATCATCTAGTTGGAGATGGTTTTAGTACTTCTAGTAGCCATCACCAGGTAGTCCCAAGAGTCTAGCAAAGAACATAGTAGAAGCATGCAATGATCTTTGTCCTCTCTTTTCACACCAACTGAACCCAATTGTGCAACAACCATATTAAAGGGTTTGAGGTGATCTACAATGGATCCTCCTTCCTCCATCTTCATATAATACAACTTATTTCATAGGAACAACTTATTTACCAAGAATTTCCCTTGATAAATATCTCCAAGTTTCTTCCAAAGACTCACTGCAGTCTTCTCTTCATGGAAATTTAGGAGAAAAGAATCACCCAAGAAGAGTCTTATCAGACCCTTGACTTTCTAGTCCATTAGATCCCAATATTCTTGGGTTGTAGTATATGGTTTTGTGCTAGATATTACAGCCCATAGATCTCTATCCATGAGCATATCCTCCATTTTGAGTTTCCACAACTCAAAATTATTGCCATTAAACTTATCCATCTATATTATTTCAAATGTGTTTTCCATCTTAATCCTACAATAAGATTACAAATTTTTTTCTTGTAAACCTCCCACTGAAACTAAGATAGTATAAAAAAACCCTTCAATCCAACAATAGAAACAAATTTGGCCAAGCTCTAAACCAATTGAAGGAAAGCTAGGTGTGGAAATAGCTTCCAAACATGGATCTAAGTAGGAGAGGTTACAAATATTTAAACTATTACAGTTTAGATGCACATTCATAAATTTAATTTCAAACTTAAACACATAAAACCATAAAATACATATTTACATGGGAAAAACCTTTCAAGAAAAAACCCACACACCAAAGCATAGATCAATTATATTAACGATAAAAAAGTGGTTGCAATACAATAACAGATTATATGCTCTTGCAATCGTATTTACACTGTGATACAAATCTAGAGTAATTCTGGTAGCATAATAGCTTCTCAAAAAATATAAAAATAATCTCTCTCAAAATACATAAACATTTCTCATATTTATAATCCTCTATCATGGGCATATAGGAATGTCATATGTCATTTCCACAATCTTTGCATGCATGAAAATTGAAACGAGGAACATGCACAAGTCCTAATTGACAAAAAAAGTAACCTTCCAATCATGCAATAACATGCAAGGCATCCAATTCCAATATTTTATGCAAATATTACGTATCCTTGACATGCATGGTGTCCCACTAAATAAAATCAAGCCATTGAACTCTCCTTTGACTTCTAGTCAACTTGATTGGTTGTCATAGTCTCGTTTAGCATCTTTCCATATCTTGCCCAAGTGATAACTTCAAAATAAAGGACACATGTCACTATAGTGCACCTTTGAGAGGTTTTCACAAACACATCTTCCCAATTGATCACCCAAGTGACAAGTGGCATAATTTTGTGCTCTCCACCAAACATGTAGGAAGCCAACTAGCAAACAAGTCCCAAAAATTGATTTATCAACTTAGAAACATATTGCTTAGGATTTAATTAGTAAAATATGCAACAAAGGGACTAATTTAATTAATTAAATAATCTTGGGACTCTCTAAGGTTGAGACACATTAATCCCAATAGTAATAGCATTTATAAACCTAAAGATTGAGTGATTAAAGGAATAATCAACCTTAGCAAAGTGTCTCCTCATGTATGGTATGCATTTCTAGATGTATAATTGATTAGTTTTCGGCCAGAAGTCTATAAAATTTGCGCAAATCTTTTGCATAGTATCTTTTCAATATAATAAAGTAAATGTGTGGGTATGCTTAAGGTTGCTAAGTATCCTCTTTTAATATTTTGAAACTATCTATTGTCTTTCTAAGTGAATGTGTAGAGCCTAGATTTCATGTTCATTTTAGGAAGGCATAGTCTTTTGTAGTGATTTGATTAAGTAATTTCCTTGTTTTCAGTTATTGCATCTTTGGTTAAATATAGAGACTATGTTTCCCAATCGATAAAAGCATCGGTCTATGATTATATTTCTCTCTTATCATCCTCAACACACTCCAAACACATCAACTCAAAAACTCTAAAATATTTACTTTCTGTGTCTTTTACTTCCATGTCTAAATGAATACAATAATATAAGGGTGTATCATAAACTCATTTTCAAATAGTTATATGGTAGATTATCTATTAGTAATTTTCTTGACCTTACTTTTCCAAGCTATCACATAGGTATATTGTGACACTAGTATTGGGATACACTATATAGTGGGTATAGTTTGTTGTAAGGTATTGTTTAGTGCTTCAATGATCAAGTCAACGCCTTAGGGAAACCCCCCTTGGTATTGCAAAGCCAGAAGGGAAGGAGGTCTTACCCACCTCAACCATTGGTTCTTAGCTACCCAACCTAAAGATAGGTTTGTGGTAAGTTTCCCAAGTTTGACACCCCTATCACCTGAAAGATTTTTAGACCTTTAGGATCTGGGGCCTACAGCCCAAGTCACCAACAAATTGGCACTATTATAGAGGAAGTAAAGGAATATTTTTAGAGGTCTATTAGTTTCATTTGTATTATCTCCTTTAGGGAGTGGAAAATCCATTGAGAAATATTCAAAATTTTGTGATAGAAGATAAATAATGGATAGAGATTAGTGTTCCAAGGTCAATAAATTCTTGAATCTAGTTCTACTGGTGCAAGGAGACAAGAACACTGGAAAGCCAAAAATTCAAGTAATTATCCAAGAAATACTAAAAATTGGAGTACTTTAGGTAGAAGAAATGCTTCTAAATATTTTGATCATCAAATGATTCAGCTAATAATAGGGTTAGAACTACTAGAAGAAATTTTAAACATGATTATAATATACATGGAAACAAAACAAACCCTAGAGTAGAAAATATAAATGTGGGAATACCCGAATCCACATCTCAAATAAATACTAGGCTTCAACATTTGAGAAACCAAATAGAGGGTAGATATGATACCCCTCAATATTCTAAACAAGATGTTGAAACTCCATTCCAAGATGTTAACCCAAAACTAATCACAGAGAAAGGGAATTGGATCAACACATTGATCTTATTGATCATCCCAAAGAAAAGCAATAGAAATAGAGGCAAAATTTTCACAATGAAAATCTCATTTAGCTCATCAAACCCTGCTAATGAACCAACAACAAAATATTGCTCAACCTCAAAATATGGCACCAGTTGTTCCAATTCAGAAATTACCCATTGTTCAACAAAATTATCCTTATCCCCTACAACAAAATGAAATGCAAAATGTTGGGGTCAATCCTGAAAGGAAAGTTCAAATATTTGTTGCAGTGAGGCCACTGCTAGGATTAGAAAGATATAGATAGTTGGATTTCTACATTATTTATAACTATCCTAATCCAATTCTAGTTGAGATCATAGGTAAGGTACCAAAATTGCAAGGTAACAATGTTGAGGATCATTTAAGGCATTTCATAGATGTTACTGAATAATATGATATTCAAGATGAGGATCTCATGATGAATATTTTCTTGTAATCATTGGAGGAAAGTGCAAAAGAATGGTACAATATTCTTCCAAACAATAGCGTAGATTTGTGGGATGATTTTATGAGGGTTTTAGATTGAAATATGGTGAAAGAGTGGCTCCAAATTTTTTGGTCTGTGAGCTAACCACCATTAGAAAAGGAGACAATTATTTTGTTGTTGATTTCAACAATAGATTCATTATGATGATGAGGAAATTACCCCCCAGGTAAGTTCAAATGATCCTATGTACCTTGTTCTATATTATGGAGCTTTTGATTCAAATTTAGGCTATCTCTTGAGAGATAACAACCATTAGACCTTGAGGGAAGCATATGCAATGGCTCTTAATACAGAGATTAATTTGAAGGAATTTTGGAAAGATATCAAGAGAGCTAATATAAAACTCCTAAAACCAAGTGCAAAAACTTCTAGCAAACCACTCGTTGCTAAAGAAAAAATAGAAAAATTGATGGGAGCTATGAAGGGCCTTTCATAAAAGGTGGAAAATAATTAAAAAGGTTTATCCTCTAATATTTCTCCTGCATATTTCAATGAGGGTCGTAGATTACATAATAGGCCCTACAATCATGACTGGGCCAAAAGACCTAGAGGGAATGATAATCATCCATCACCACGAAACTCAAATCAAAAATACAATTAGGAGCACACCCCTAATCCCTTGAGGAAAGATCACATAAATCTTCAGCAAGATTCATTTTGGTGTGATATGTGTTACTTGGCTCATGATCAATCCAAGTGTGTTGTTGCAATTACACTTGATGAAGAGAAAGAATTCCAATAGCATGAGAGTACACCCAAATTTTATGATGATTCCAATATAGATCAATTTGATGCTTATGAAGGTGAGGAATTTTTCCAAAATGATTGTGATAGTTGTCGTGTTCCTTTTGAAATTCCAAATAGATATTTTGAACAACTTAATGAATAAATAAGGCATAGGTATAACAAAGAAAATCCCTCTAAAGAGGATATAAAAACTCTCACTAAGGCTATTGTAATTCAATTATAGAGTGATTACCAGTTCAAAAATATGCAATTAGGTGCCAAGGATAAGTCAGATGATGTGGCCATTCCCAATATTCAATCTACACATCTAAAAAAAGGAAAGCAAGAATAATATGATGTGTACAAGGCAACAAGTAGGTCTACTTGAAAGTCTCCACCAAGAAACAAGATGCATCTACCCAATGCATCCCAACAAAAAGTATATATCCCAAAGATGAAAGAGGTAGGCATAATAACCAACCATTTGGGAGAAGATTCCAAATGAAAGGTGGTAGAAGAGATTGGAAAAGTGGTAAATACAAAGCAATTCATTGTTAGTGTTCAGGTAATGCCTTCACAACTAATACTAATGATGTAACAGTCCCCTCTTCTACTCCTTTTTTTGCATACTTGCCAATTGACATGTCTCTGGCCTTTAGTCAATTAAAAGTTCAAGTGCCAATTAGAGAGTTATTCAAGATCCCCAAACACAAGGAGAGGACATTGTCATACTTCAACGCCCCTACAATTTTTTATTAGCTAGATTTGCACTTGTTCCCAACAATGGAGTAGACAAATTCAACATTCAAGAGACCTCTAAAATTTATTTGGGTGTTGTTTCCACAGGTAACAATCAAACCATTGATCCATTTTATACATATTTTTTGATAAATGGTTGGCTAGTTCATAATTGTATTCTAGACTCAGGAGCATCTAGTAATGTGATGCCATTAGAAGTTATTAACCATTTAAGAATACAAATTTCTAAATCCTATGGTAAATTTTATGCTATGGATTCTCATGAGGTAAATGTAATTGGGGTAGTAAATAATGTCCCTGTGCAACTTGCTACATACCCTAGGAAAGATTTTTCAATAAGTATTATCATACTTGATTGTCCAACTAAATGGGGTATGTTACTATCAAGGAGGTGGGTAGCTTCAATGGGTGGTAGTCTTCAAATGGATTTATCTTATGCTACCATCCTGATGTGTGTAAAAGATGTCCAACTACACAAGGAAAAGAAAATGATGATCATTGTAGAGAATCCTAATGAACTCAAGAATGGTATTTTTTACCTTGCTGTATATTTTGATAATGTGGTGGGCTACTATGATAATGATTTTGATAAATAGATTAATTTTTATTTGGTGCCCTCGCATCTTCATCAAGAGGATGTTGGAATTTGGAATATGCATTTTGATGATGCATGCTCAAGAGAAGGTAATGGTGCAAGAATTATATTGATGTTCCCTAGGGACAAATATTATAAGTTCACTTTTAGATTGAATTTTGAGTGCACCAATAATGTAGCAGAGTATGAAGCTTTATTACTTGGTTTAAATGTAGCTTCAAAATATGGAATCAAATGTATTAAGGTGCATGATGATTCAAAACTTGTGGTGTCTAAAGTTAGAGGCGCATATGTTGCAAGAGAAAAAATATTGAGAATGTATAGGAATGTTGTTTGGGATACTATTGAGGCCTTTGATGCTTTGAACATCGCCTGGGTTGAAAGAGAAAGAAATGTGGTGGTTGACGTGCTTGTTGCATTAGCTTCAAAATTTTATGTTTTTTTCCTTTCTCATCACTATAACTATGAAGTTGAGGCTCTTACCAAGCCTAGTATTCCAAATAACATATACAACTAGTATGTTTTCAATGATGACCAACAAATTTATGAGTTCTTGAATTCCATTAATCATTTTGAAAATCAGAAAATTGATTGGGAATCCATGGTGGAAAAGGATAATGAAGGTAAAGAAACTCTTTTTGGGAATGAAATCATACAACTCAAAACCAATACCATTCCTAGAGGTTGTGTTACTTTAGATAGAATGTTTGATGGTGTTGATTGTTAAAAGACAGGGAGTAAGCTTGTCAAAGAAGATACATAACATATAAACTTAGGAACTGAATCAGCTCCCAAGATGGTTTATATCAGTAAGAAATTAAGGCCTACATAAAATCAAATGTTTATTACATTATTGAGAAAGTATAAAAAAAAATTGATTGGTCATGATGAATTAAAGGCTTATAGGGAATACTTTTTTTAGCATACCATTCCATTGGAAGTTGGTTCCAATCCATTCAGACATAAGTAACATCCAATTAACCTACTCTTACCCCTCAAATATAGAATGAATTGATGAAATTGAAAGAGGATGGTATTATTAAACCAATCAGACATTCAAAATGGGTGTCTAACCTTGTTTCAGTCAAGAAAAAGAATGGAGGCATTAGATAGTGTGTGGATTTCAGAAATTTGAATATCAAGTCCCTCAAGGACAATTACGCATTGCCTAGTATTGATCAATTGTTGTAGTAGGTGATGAGGTCAGAGCTAATGTCTATGATGGATGGTTTCTCAAGTTATAATCAAGTCATGGTTGATGAGTTTGAGTGGCGAAAGATAACTTTCACTACACCATGGGGAACTTTTGTATATTTTCATATGTCATTCAAACTTAAGAATGTAGGGGCCACATTTTAGAGGGCTATGAATGTGGATTTTGTAAGCCTTATAAACGATATGATAATTTTTTACCAAGATAACCTGACTACTTACTCCAAGGATCTAAATGATCACTGCAAACGCTTGGAGTTAGTCTTCCAAAGATGTCTGGAGTATGGGATATATTTGAATCCAAAGAAGTGCATCTTTGGCGTGGAAAAGGGTAAACTCCTTGGGCACATTATGTCTAAGGAAGGGGTAAGGATTGATCAAGAATGTGTCAAATCCGTTGAACTTATCCCCTATCCCAGAATAGTTAGGGCAGTTCAATCCTTCTTTGGTCAAATAAACTTTTTTTGAAGATTTGTTTCCAATTTTGCTAAGAAGACAAAATCTATATCCAAGGTATTGAAAAAAAGGAAATTTTCTAGTTGGGATAAGGAGTCAATAGATTCCTTTTTAGATATAAAATTTTCACTTAAAAGGGCACCAGTGCTAGCAAGTCCAAACTATTCTAAGCCTTTCCAGTTATTTTCTTTTGCATATTTCTATACTATTATTGTAGTTCTACAACAAACAAATAAAGATGGTTATGAGCATCCAATAGCTTTCTTCAACAAATCACTGAGAGATGTTGAGTTGAATTATTCTGTGATGGAGAAGCATGCATATTCCCTTGTCAAAGATGTGAAATATACCAAACCTTACCTTACAGGGGCTAAGATTACTACTTTTGTGCCACATACTGGTGTCAAAGATATTTTTGTCCAGCATGAAGCATCAGGTAAAAGGTGTAGGTGGATTAATAAGATCCAAGAGTATGACATGGAAATGTAGATGACCAAATTGGTTAGAAGTCAAGGGTTAAAAAATTTAATGTTTGAGGTAAATTTGGATGCTTTTGAGGTCCACCAAGTTAATTTTGACCCCTATTTCATTTCATGTCAATTAAAGGTTTGTCCTTGGTACAATGATATTATATTTCATTTGGAGAACCTGAATTGACCTCCTAAGTTGAATGATAATCAAAAGAAGACTTTGAAACTTGGGTTTCATAGGTATGTATTACTCAAAGGATAGTTGATGTGGAGAAAACTTGATGGTGTGCTCCTAAGATGTTTAAATGAGAAGTCAATCAAATTTATAGATAAATTCCACCATGGATTATGTGATGGAAATATATGTAAAAGGCCACCGCTCATAATATTATGAGGATGGGTTATTGGTGCCCTAGATTATTCTGGGATGTGGCCAAGTTTTGAAAGGATGTGATGTTTTCCAAGGATTTTTTGGCAAGTTGAATTTTGCAGGTGTACTTCCCCTTACAACCATTTCAAGAGGCTCCATTCCAACAATGGGGTATTGATTTCATAGGGAAAATTATAGAAAATTCTAGCAAGAGATATAGGTGGATATTGGTGGCCACTAAATACTTTACAAAATAGGTCCAAAAGTATTTCCTACAATAAATGCCACCTCAAATATAGTAATTGATTTTTTGTTAAATAACATAATCACCAGGTTTGGAGTGACATCAAGATTTGTTGACAATTTAATGTGTTTCATATCCAAATATTTTGTGGACATGTGTTCATAGAATAGAATCTCTTTAAAATATTCATCACCTTATCATCCACAAGGAAATATGCAAGCTAAATCAAACAACAAATGCATCATGAATATCATCAGAAAAACTTTGGATTCCAACAAGAAAAGGTGGGATGATAAGTTAAAATTTGTTGCATGGGTAGATAGGGTAACCTACAAGAAGGCTATTGGGAAGAATCCATTTGAAGTAGTATATGGTGTTGAAGCCAAATTTCTAGTTAGCCTTGAATTACCAATCTATAAGTTGTTGCAACAAATTGATGGAGAAGAAGAAAGTTTTATCTCCCAAAGAATACATGAGCTAGTCGAATTAGAAGAAACTAGAAGGAATACCCATGAAATAAATTTATTGAGAAAACAAAAGGTAGAGTATCTATTTGATAAGAGGGTTGTCAAAAGGGAGTTTCAGATTGGAGATCTTGTACTCATGTGGAATTCTAGGCTAGAAGACAAAGGAAAAAATGAAAAATTTGATGTATTATGGGTTGGACCCTATCAAATTGTTGAAGAATGTGGTCAAGGAATGTTCTACCTATGGAGCATTGATTGAAATTTCATGGAACTACCAGTTCATGGTTAACATCTCAAGCATTATTTCTCTTGAATGTGGGGTTATTTCAACTTTTGTATCATAGGTCTTTTTGTTGTGTTCTTGTGTGCAGATACGGCCCTGGTTTTTCAAGATGTTGTGTATGTCAATACTAGTCTTTATTGTTCCCTTCTTTTTGGCCTACCTCGCAAAAATTGTGCCTACAAGAGATGCACATCCCCACTTGGAACCAATGTTGGAACCTATAAATTTAATGAATTTATAGTGCTTTGTGTTATCCCCTTGTGATAACCATCAATTATAACTGATCTAAGAAATCTCAATGGTGTATCATACAATTCCCTCTGTTAGTTGCATCTAACATTTTCCAAGTTGTAGTCAAAAGGCTCATTTACAAAAGTCCAAAATTGGCTAAGTGTTGAGCTTTTCAGTCTTTCGGGTGTTTAAATACTCGCATACCTTATGTATCACTCTCAATCTTCTTCCTCCTTTCCCCTTCTTTCCATCACTTTCCTAAAAATTTCAGGTAGTTACCATCGGCCTTAACCCTTATCCTCTACCACCTTCCTTTCCTAAACCTTAGCACTTCCCCCTATCACTGAAGTTTTGATAAATCCTTTGGAAAATGACTAAGTGTCGATGTTTCAAACTTCAGGGATCAACCTTCATCCTTACCTCTTAGCTTCATTTTATTATAAATTGTAAGCCTTATTCCCAACACCTGATGTGTGATACTTTCCTTTAGATTTTGGAGATTGGGTCTCTTGTCGATCTTCTATCTTATCTTAGTGATAAGACAAATCCCTTCGGTCTGACTCCTGACTCTCAAAACTTTCTTCCCTTTTTTTCTCCTTTGAATCTTTCCTTTTTCCCCTTCATATTATCATTCTCCCAACAAGCAGTAGACCCAAATCCTGATGCATGATGGGGTTTCTGTCCAAATTTTGGGGATCAAGGCGTTCTTTTCTCTTACCTCTCAACAAGCAATATTTTGCAAGCTTGATGCTCAATGTCCAACAAAGATGATTTCGCAAGTGTGTAAACATTTTAATTATTGAACAAGTATTGACTTGGACTCAAAAATTTGGTAATGCTCCTAATTGATGTGCTTTCAATCATAAATGCCATTAATGTTGCAACTACCCTCTCAACTACCATATTTGATCTTTAGGGCTACAGGAGTGATGTTTAATACATTTTCCAACAATGTGAGTAAGAAAAAATAGTTTTCATGCTTCTTTATGGCTTGAGGACATCCTTTTTATCAAAAATCGCTTTGGTAGAGATTTTTTGCGGCTTTGGTGGGGATTTTATTCCTCATTCATGTGCACATCAATTTTATGACATGGCTTTAGTATGTGCGACCATGTGAAGATGATGCAAGCAAACATGGGAGCCTAAGTACACTCTTTCACACTCATGTCTCTTTATCCTAGGGTTTTTTAATGATGCAAAAAGGTATATAAGTTTCGGTCAAAAGAAGAGAGAGGAATATGATAACATTTTTTAATAGAAGAGAAAAACAATTGCATAGCTAGCAGAAGAAAGATATTCATAGGAAACCCTAGGTTTCAATATCTAGTTTCGGGTTTAGATATTTTTGTATTGTAATGATCTATGTTTGATCCCAAATTTGTAATATCATTTGCAAACCTAAATAATGAGTGATTAAAAGTAGAATCAATATTATCAGAGTGTCTCCTTATGTATGGTATGTATTTCTAGATGTAAAATTGATTAGCTTTTCAACTAGAAGTTTGTAAAATATGTGCAAATATTTTGCATAGTATCTTTTCAATATAATAAAGGAAATGTGTGGGTATGCTTAAGGATTACGAAGTATCCTCTCTTAATATTCTAAAACTATCTATTATCTTTCTAAGTGAATGTGTAGATCCTAGCTTGCTCATGCATTTAGAAAGGTGTAGTCTTTTATAGTGACTTGATTAAGTCATTTCCTTGTTTTCAATTTTTTGATATAGGAGCATCTAAATGCACAAAAAATATTGGACATCAAAAATATTTAATTTTTTTTTACTTTTACTTTTTGCTTTTAGCTTGTTGGTTATGTCTTGCAAGAAAGAAATTCAATTTATTTAAAACTCCTCAAATTGGAAGTCATTTGATTGAATTTGAATTTAATTCAAATTCAAATTGGAGGTGTTGGAAAGTGGTAATTGATGGAATCTTGGGAGTTATAAAAGTGCCACGCCCAAGCATGAGGAGGCCATTCTTGGGTGGTGTAACTCCTTAGCACATTTAAAATTTGGCATTGAATTGATAGTGGAAAAATGCAAGAGCCTGGGAAAAAGAGGTAGTGGAGTGGAATTGTGTAGGGAAAAATTAGAAAATTGAATTGATTTTTTCCAAGAGAAATTGAGGGAGTGGGTTTTTCCAATGCCCAAGAGGGAAAAGAGTGGTGGTTGCATCCTACGAGTGAGAAGAAATGCCATTCCCAATAGAGACGTGGAGTCCAATAAAAGAAAATGAACAAAAATATGTTTTTGAAGAGACTTTCCTATGAACTCAAGAAAGGGGACACCTAGGAGCGATGTAGGAGGATTTGATAGTGATTTTTTTGTTGTTGTAGTGGATTGGAGGTGTCTTGTTGTATATTTTTAGTTGTTGAAGGCATCAAAATTACCTATAGATGATTATTTGTTAATTTTTTTATTGACAAACTATTGTTGCAAGCTCTCAATGAATTAAATCAATGAAATCAACATGTTATCTTTGATTTTTCTTGTCATTTCATGTGTTGGAAGGCTTGGATTGATCTGTCAGTAGTTGGTTTTTATTTTAACTAGATTTTTTTCCTATTGATTGAGTGAGGTAATTGCAATAACCAACAATCCAATAGGATTCTTGATTATTGATCTACATCAATTGGTATTACAGTAGGTGGTTTGAAGAGAATATGGCACACAAAGGACAAGGTAGAGGAAGAGCCCCATGAGGAGAATAAAATTCAATAGTTATGGAGATGCTGAGAGGAATCACTACAAGACTAGAAGCCATAGAAACATTCCAATGAAAAGGGATTCATGTTGGAGATATTAGTGAAGAGGAAGAGGAAGCTCTAGAAATTGCAAAGGTAGGGAGAGAAGATGCATGAGAAGACAGATTCCTACAAGTTTTATCAAAGCTTGGAAGTGAGCCAAGGATGGATCCACCAAGTTGTAGTGGCATTTTAAATCTAGAGGAACTCATTGATTGGATTGCAAAGATGGATAAATATTTTGATTTAGAGACCATTTAGAAAAAAATGAAGGTAAAATATTCCTACACAAGGTTGAAGGGACAAGCATACCTGTGGTGGGATTGATTGCAGATTGAAAGATGAAGGGAAAGGAAAAATTTAAATCATGGGATAAGATGGTATCAAAGTTGAAGGCCAATTTTTTTCATATGGACTATCACATTAGTTTATTTAAGAGGTTGTAAAATATGAAATAGAAGGATTTGAGTGTCATGGAGTACATGGAATAATTCTACAAACTAGGCATTTGTGTTGGACATGTTGAAGATGATGAAGGAAAATTTTCAATATATGTGAATGGGTTGTGGATTGCTATCCAATATGAACTTAGTATAGTCATGGTAAGAACAGTGGAGGAATCCTACCAGTATGCTCTCAAGGCAGAGGAAAAGTTGGAAAGAAAACAACAAATTAATTCTAGAAGTAGAGAAATTTTAAGAGGTAGAGAACAAACAAATAGTGGACAAGGAAATCCATTAAAGGAAGGAGAAGCGAGTTGGTCTCAAAAAAATTATAGATCAAATGCAAGGAGAAGAGGAGAATATGGAAGAGAAAGGGGATTTTTAGGGAAGTGATTCAATTGTGGAGAGGAAGGAAATAGGGCCTTTGAATGTTTGCATACAACAAGAAGGTGGAAAAAAATGTTGGAAGTAATTTTACTATAGATGTTAAAGAAGAGGAAGAACAAATAGACCTAGAAGATGGATAAATTCTTATCTTATAGAAAGTGCTCCTAAAATCAAATGAGTAGCAGGAATTGGTACAAAGGAGGAGTTTATTCAAGACCATTTGTAGATCCCAAAGAAAGTATTGCTCCATAATTGTGGATAGTCATAGCACAAATAATTTGGTGTCACAAGAGATGATTGAGAAGTTGAAATTGGAGAAAATAAGGAAATTGAATCCATACAAGGTTACTTGGTTGCAAAAGGGACATCAACTCATGGTAAGTGAGCAATGCTTAGTGAGGTTTCAAATCGGTAATTATAGAGATGAAGTAATGTGTGATGTGATGCCCATGAATACTTGTCATATCCTCTTGGGTAGGTCATGGAAATATGATCGAAAGGCTATGCATGATGGTGAAGAAAACACTTACACTATAGTCAAGTACAAGAAAAGGTATGTTATGAATCCATTGAAGGACCAGCAAAACGAAGAGAGCAGTGATACACATGTATGTGTAATCTCAGGGAAGTTATTCTTGAAATAAATACATAAGAAATATGTTATACATTTATTCCTAGTCCCAAGGAAGTTGAGACAGAAAAATAAGAGCAATAAACACCCATGGAGATCAAAGGTATGTTGCAAGAATTTGGTGATATTTGGAAGAATAAAGCACAAAAAGCATTTCTTGGTAAGTTTGCAAGAATTTTAGATGAAATTTTGGACCATTTGAAACAAATGAGAAATATTTTACAAATTTTAAAGAGAAGTTGATGGTTAACCTTGAGAAATCTAGTTTTATGAAGGAGAAGTTAGAAACAAGCACCAAGAGGTACGAAGGGTGCGCTAATTTAAAGGGGAGAAGGGAAAAATTCAATGCTTCATCAATTTTTAATGTGGTTGATTTATAGCATTTTCATGAAGGAGATCCTAGTAGAAAGGAGGATATTTTTATTTATTTTCAACACTCAAAGAAATAGGGGCAACAAATACCAGAAAAGAAGAAAAAATAAATTGATAAAGTGATGGATTCAAGAACAATTAGAAAGACGCCATGAAAATAATACGAGTGTTTAATCAAATGGAAAGGGAAAATATCAAATAGGAAACATGGGTTGCAGCTTCAAAAATTTAGAGGCTTGGAATTCCAAATCTAAATGAATGTTAATGAGCCTTCACTCATGAAAAAATCTTACTTTGGTTGTTTGATGCAAGAGCATCCAATTACATGGGAAATCCTGCACACCAAATTTTTTTCTTTTGTGATTTTTATTTTTTTTGCTTGTTGGTTGTGTCTTGTAGGAAAGAAATTAATTTTATTTAAAACTTCTCAAATTGGAAGTCATATGATTGAATTTAAATTTAATTCAAATTCAAATTGGAGGTGTTGGAAAGAGGAAATTGATAGAATCTTGGGAGTTACAAAAGTCCCACACCCACGCATGAGGAGGCCATTCTTGGGTGGTGTAACTACTCAACATATTTAAAATTTGGCATTGAATTGATAGTGGAAAAATGCAAGCACCTAGGAGAAAGAGGTAGTGGAGTGGAATTGTGTGGGGGAAAATTAGAAAATTGAATTGAATTTTACTAGGAGAAATTGAGGGAGTTGGTTTTTTCAATGCCCAAGAGGGAAAAGAGTGGTGGTTGCAGCCTAGAGGTGAGAAGAAAGGCCACGCCCAATAGAGGTGTGGAGTCTAATAAAAAAAATGAACAAAAACACAAGTTTTTGAAGAGACTTGCCTGTGAAGTCAAGAAAGGGGATGCCCAAGAGTGATGCAGGAGGATTTGAAAGTGATTTTCTACTATTGTAGTGGATTGGAGGTGTCTTGTATATTTATGGTTGTTAAAGGCATCAAACTTTTCTATAGATGATTATTGTTTAATGTTTTGATTGACAAACTAATGTTGTTGTAAGCTCTTGGTGAATTAAACCAATGAAATTAGCATGTTATCTCTAATTTTTTTTGTCATTTCATGTGTTGGAAGGATTGGATTGATCTCTCAATAGTTCATTTTTAGCTTAACCAGCTCATTTTCCTATTGATTAAGTGAGGGAGCTGCAATAACCAACAATCCAATAGGATTATTGGTTATTGATCTAAATTATTATATCTTTGGTTAAATCTAGAGACTATGTTGCCCATGGATAAAGGCACTATTTTATGATTGGATTTCTCTCTTAGCATCCTCAACACACTCCAAACACATCAACTCAAAAACTTCTAACATTTTACTTTTTATGTGTATTACTATCATGTCCAAATGAATACAACAATACAAGGGTGTATCATAAACTCATTCTCTGACACTTATATGTGTAAGAGAGAGCGACCAACCACATCAAGGCTCCAGGTCACAAAGATCCCTACTTACCTCACTCTAAAGGATGTCTTGGAGTGAGGATCGAGAATTAAGAGCACTATGTAGTACTTTTTTCACTCTACAGACTCAAACTTCAGGTTTAGACTATGTGAGCTATTTTTTGGAGTCAATACTACACCTCAGACAGCTCTCTATTTGAGGACAACAGCACAGTTCTGGGATGACAGTGCAGTGCATTGGCATCTCTTTGGCGTACTGGCATCTATACGGCCATAAAACACAAAGTACAATAAAAACTACCTAAAAACTTACTGACAACCTAGCTAGTTGATTTTGATGAGAAAAACAAAATGAGAAAGTATAGAAAATAAAGAGGAAGATGATAAAGCAAGTAGATAAAAGCTAGGGTGACAAATATTATCTCACAAAATCACCTATCTTCCATCTACCTCCACACGCACATCCACCTACACATAAACAAGAAGGGGAAAAGTGTTGGGGTTGTATAGGGCTTGCCTCAATCAAACCCCCATTTTAGTGTTTCCACCTCCACGAATATCCAGAAAGCAACGAAGTAGAATATGTAATAAAGAAAGTAGAAAGAAAGATTGCAATGAACACTACAAAACAATACTATGTTTCTCTATCAAATCACAAAGGAGAGGAGTGAATTGTTACCACCTCCACCCAAAATATCACTAGCCAATGGAGGGAGAATGTAAGGTATGGACTTGGAAAAGCCACCATAGCCATAGCGATGATGAAGGGAGGTCTTGAAAGACTCGAAGCCCACAAATTCTATAGATTCCTTACACTTGCAATGTGGAGTTGATGAAGCGTCAATGCTTCTGCAATGCTCAAAAATGGAGTGCTAGAATGCTTGAGAGTGTGAATGAACTACTAAGAGGGATGAAGTGAATGTGTAGAAGATGGAATGAATGAATGAAGAATTTTTTTGAAGGTGGCATGAGAAGAATCTACCATTTTTAGTTCAATTGGTCAAAGAGGAATGTTACAATTTGACCCCAATCAGGTGTGTAACACCTCTTCCAACTTCAAATTCAAGAATCCATTAGGGATGATAGCACGCCACGCAGAATTTTGTGTACCACGCATTCATCCCCAACAAATATTCTTTTACCAATACATAGGACAAATGCCAAGTGGATGGAAGGCAGGTGGGTGATGTGGAATTTTTTCTTCGGATTTGATTTTCTAAGGTCAGAGTATGTGAAAGAGGAATTTGTACAAGGGGTGCAAATTTTCTCCTATACATTTTTCCCACTTTATCAAGCACGAATATTAATGATTCTTTGGTAAAGTAGATTTAAGGGTTAGAAATGTATATTTGAACCATCGAGGTAGTAGATCATGATTTGGTGAACTTGAAAGTGTAGGGTAGGCAAAGGACTCCTTAGGTACTCTCCCTGGGGAGTTTCAAACAAAAGGACTCCACAGCTCTGCAAAACTATGAAATTGCACAAAGTACACTGAAGGCCATCAGACCAATGATGAAAAAATCTTGCAAGATGTAAGCATCTCATAGGACCAAAGACCTGAAAGAAGGAAACCCCTAAGTTCTCTCTCATAAAGGATTCCCAATGTAAGGGGACTCCATAGAGTTAGACTAGAAAGTAGCTTCACAAGCACACCTGCAAAGCAACATGTTAATCCATAGATAGAACATGTCAGAAAACAAAGTAGCCACACAGGAAAACAAGCAAATAGTCAACAAATTGAAAGGCTTTCAAAGGGGTCCCTCAAGAACCATTCAAAGAAAAAGTGGTCCACTTAAGGGATGCATTGTTTGAAAGTAAAAAAGAGACTTTTTTTCTCAAATCAATGCATTATCAAGGAATCCTTTCAAAAGATGTTCATTTCATCAAGGAATTTGAAAGGAAGAAGATTCCCCCTCACAAGGGGAAGGTCAAGGCTTCTCTCATAGGAAAGGTTGCTCCCACCTCAAAGGAATTTCTCAAGTTCTTTCTTTGCGAACCCATGATGAAGGAAACATGTTCTGCTAGGGGTCCAAGTTGAGAATGTGACTTGAAAAAAAGGTTAGTAAAAGATTTTTGAGAAAAGATTTGTTGGCAACAATGTGTTTTCTAAAAATTGAAACATTGTGAAAGTGACGTTGTCACACATACGAGGGACAACTCAAGCAAAGAAGAGAGAAAGATAAGAGAGTGAAAGAGAAATAGCAATATAACAAACAAAAGACACAGGGGTGATATGATATTTTGGGGTCATAGCTGCTCATAAATATATATTAGTAATAGTATATAGATGAATTGTCATCAATCCCCTACTATATCAGACCATGTGAAAAATGCACAAGAAGAAAAAGTTAAAATAAAAAATTGGGTCAACATGGAAGGGAAGCCTAAATGCCCCCAACACTTTGCATCATCCCTAATTTTTTGAAAATAAAAGCACATAACAGAGGAAGAATGATGATACAAATAAAAGAAATATTACAACACATAATCACTCTTGTATCCAAGTACCAACAAGGGTGACAAGGGTCATCTAGGAACACATAACACAAGCACGAGGGAACACATCACAACAAACACGCATCTAATCTAAAGGTCAAGAAGAGGCCTCCCCCTAACACTCATCGACCAAGAGGTCATCTGCTTCTCAATCTAGATCATTATAAGTGGAAGGAGGATTAGCCTACAATGATGGAATATTAAGGGGGGGTGCTTTAAACCATCCTATAATAAGGGCTAAGAAAGAAGGCCTCACAAGGTCTTCTCCACCAGGCTCTTGTGGAGCAATGGTCAACGATTTCATGAAGATCGCCGAAAAGGTAGAAACTTCATCCAAAGAGTTAAACATGCACTTTCTAGGAGTGTCATGCCATACCTCAATGGATAGGGAGGATGGCACCCAAGATTCACTACTTGGCTCACTGAGTGACTCAAGAGTGGTCACAAACTCAGGGGAATCCGTAACTTGCTTCGTCACTAATACAAAACAAGCTAGCACAAGACCACCCTTTGGAGAAGTTGAGCTCCTCTTATTCCCTCCATTGTTAGAAGGGAAAACCTCTACTTTCTACTTTTTCATAGGATGTGAACTCCCCACAGATGAGGTAAGAGGTGTGGAAGAGGAGAAAACCATGGTGAACACCACCGAGGTATTTGACATGTCCATGGGTTTAGGGAATGGTGGGATGTCTCAAAGGGACATCAACAAGGGCGGATCAACTGAAGGAGTGATAAACACCTACACCTTTTAGGGTCAGGTGGACTCACACACATAGTAGGAGCTGGAAGCGAGACTAAACTCAATTGAATGAAAGCAGAGGGGAGGAGAGAGGAGGACACAGTAGGAGGCCCTGAAGCAGGGGTGGTCATCTCCTCTTCCTTTTTTTGCAACGCGGCCTCCTCAACCGCCAGATCCTTTTTCTAATGCTTGCACTCACGTGCAAGGTGGTTTCTATGACTCTTTAATATAGAGGTCGAGAGTTGCAAAGGAATAGAAGGCTCTTCCTCAGCCATAGGGGTTTCCATCACAGTCATCTCTAGCAGAGGGACAGACTCCTGAACAAGAGCAGGACGAAGAGGTTGAGGAACAATGGGGGGATTCAGCTCTAGCACCTTGGTGGCATGCCTCTTCCCATTCACTACTTTAGGAGTAGCAGCAGTGGGAGGCCATAGAGGCTGAGACATAAAGCATTGTCCACGGGGACCCTTCCTTCTACTGTATCGAACGGGCCTAGGCTCCATGGAAAAAACAAGAAGTTCAACTATAGGATGCTTAGGCTTTCACCAAGTGAGCACCATAGGGTTCTCAAGTAAATGTGGAATAGAATTTGATGGTGCCACAGTAGGGCGAGAGGAAGCACTAGGCTAGATAGTGGAAGAGGAAGAAGAGGAGCCTTGAGATTGCTTCTCTTCTTCTCTTCTATGGGCCTTGGCGACATCATTATTATCTTTTAAGTATGCCCTATGTGAAATAGCATAATGTGATGGAGGGTACCTCACTCTAGGCTTTAAGTGCCCTTGTACTTTTCATATGTTTGGTACAAGAGGTCATTTCTAGGAAAAAGTGAACAAACCGGTGCAAGCCAAAAGTGGTCTAAGGAATAACTACCACACGCAACTAGAGGCTTATAGCCAATGTTTTGGATCACATGCACTGAACCCTCATGAATCAATTTCAAACATTTATGCACAACTGAGGGAACTGCATTCATAGCTACCAACCAGGGGATACCTTGCTTCATTTTGAAGAGTTCGAACCTTGAGATTATGTCAAATAGTAGGTTTACAGTCTTAGGTCCGACAAGGACTAACAAAGTGATACTACCAAGAGGAGGTATGGAAAGTCTGTTATGCATACGAATAGTGCTCATAAGTGCATCATACCCATCTTTATGCAAGAATTTAATTAATATAATCTCCTCGGTTATGATAATCACTTGAGATGTCTGATCAACAAGAACACCTACTATAAAGTTTCCATTGATTCATGCAGGGATATAAAGAGATGGTTCTCTATTAAAACCCATCGGTAGGTCTTGTGAGGTGAAGGTTATACTTGGACTACTACTCACAAGCCGCGTAGAGGGGATAGGAAAATGCAGGAAAGAGGCCATCACGCACACTAAATGATACTCTCACAAATCCCCCCAAAGGTTTGAAATAGGACAGTGACCTAGTTAAGTCTTCATTCTACAATACTTACAAAGCCTTTCAATTATACCTACTAGGGGTTGTAGGTTGGGTTGTAAGGAAAAACACCTCACAACACTCACACCTTCAATGCTCCTAGAATACGAGGAAAGGACCCTTCAACACTACTAAATGGAACCAAAATGGTTCATGTCAGGTTCACCAAAATGTAAGAGAGGGGGACCAACTACATCAAAGCTCTAGGTCATGGAGAGTCGAGAGTGGAGGGTTTCCCTAACTTACCTCACTCTAAAAGATGTCTTGGTGTGAGGATAGAGAATTAAGAGCATTATGTAGTACTTATGTCACTCTACAGACCTGAACTTTAGGTTTAGGCTAGGTGAGTTGGTTTTTGGAGTTAATACTACACCTCAGACAACTCTTTGTCCAAGGACAACAACACAGTTCTAGGATGACAATGTGACATGCTAGGGTCCATATAGCCAGAAAACACAAAGTATAGTAATAACTACCTAAAAACTTACTAACATCCTAGCTAGTTGAATTTGATGAGAAAAACATAATGAGAAAGTACAAAAAATAAAGACAAAGATGATAAAGCAAGTAGATAAAAGCTAGGGTGACAAAGATTATCTCATAAAAGTGTTTGTTTGCTAGCTAGCTCCACACACACAAACAAGAAGGGGAAAATTGTTGGGGCTATATAGGGGCCTGCCTCAGTCAAACCCTCATTTTTGGTGTTTCCACCTCCTTGGACAGCCAAAAAGCAATGGAGTAGAATATGCAATAAATGAAGTAGAAAGAAATATTGCAATGGCCACTAAAAAATAATACTATGCTACTCTATCAAATCACAAAGGAGAAGAGTGAAGCATTACCACCTCCACTCAAAATGTCACTAGCCAATGGAGGGAGAATGCAAGGTATGGACTTGGAAAAGTCACCATAGTCGCAGTAGTGATGAAGGGAGGTCTTACAAGACTCCAAGCCCAAAACTTCTATGGCTGCCTCACACTTGAAATGTGGAGTTAATGGAGTGTTAATGCTGCTATAATACTAAAAAATGAAGTGCTAGAATGCTTGAGAGTGTGAATGAACTGCTAAGAGGGATGAAGTGAATGTGTAGAAGATGGAATGAATGAATGAAGAATGTTTTTGAAGGTGGGATGAGAAGAATCTACCATTTTTGGGTTGGTTGGTCGAAGAAGGACGTTAGAATTCAACCCCAATCAGGTGTGTAATGCCTCTACCAAGTTCAGATGCAAGAATCTATTAGGTATGACATCACACCATGCAAAAGTTCACGTGTTGCACGTTCATCCCTAACAAATATTCCCTCACCAACACAGGAAAAACTCCAAGTGGATGGAAGGAAGGTGGGTGATGTGGAATTTTTCCTTCGGATTTGATTTTCTAAGGTGAGAGTATATGAAAGGGGAATTTCTACAAGGGGTACAAATTCTCTCCTATACAATGTGGTAGAGTATCTATTAGTAATATGCTCAACCTTACATTTCTAAGCTAGCACATAGGTATATTGTGATACCAATATTGGGATACACTACGCAGTGTGTATAGTTTTTTGTAAGGTATTGTTTAGTGCTTTAATCATCAATTCAGCATCTTAGGGAAACCCCCCTTGGTCTTGTAGAGCCAAAAGTGGAGGTCTTACCTACCTCAACCATTGGTCCTTAGCTATCCAATCTGAAGATAGGTTTGTGGTAATTTTCCCAGATTTGAAACCCCTAACACCTGGAAGACTATCAAACCTTAGGGATTTGGGGCCTACATCCCAAGTCACCAACACATAGTATCCCATGCTAAATCAAAATAAGTGATCACTACATGGTAGTCTAATATATAGTACTAAATTGCTCAATTTTGGCTCCCCTCCTACCATCCAACATCCCTATCAACCTATCTTTTTTGTTCATTACCATCATCCCTTTCCTAATCATTGGATTTTTAATGTGCAAATGTTTCTCACTTATACTTGTCATGTTGGGTTTGGCTTATATTTGGTTGATACACTATGATTTCCACCTATTGTTCCCCATCTTTCATCATTTTCATTATCATATCCATTGCATTAAGTTGTTTAGAATTTTTTATTCTAAGCATCTTTTGTTATTTTCATTATCATTTAGATTGCATTAAGTTGTTTAAAATTTGTTATTCTAAGCATCTTTTCTCATTTTCATTATCATTTAGATTGCATTAGGTTATTTAGGATTCATTATTCTAAACAGATTTTCTCATTTAGATTGTGTTATTATGTTTAATAATTTATATGCATCCTATATTATCATTTTATCATTAGGTTCATCCATTAGATTTAGTTGTATCACACATTAATCCATTCATAATCGTTGTACATTTATCATAGACATCCATAAATCAAATACATTCATCATCATTACATGTCATCAATAGGTCTAATAAATAATCACAATATCATTAGGATTCACATAAATATATGAGCATCCACCCTTCATTGCACATGTTACTATGTATCACATCTACATAACATACATATAGCCACATCTTACATCACCACCTGTCAATACAATATATCAAATCATAACATCACATGCATCATCTCAAAATATAATCATACCTAAATACAATCATATCATATCATATCATATGCATAATTCATCCATAACATAATCCATCATCACATAAATAAATTTTTATCTATTTAATATAAATCAATGTCCACAAATCATATCAATGTCCATAAATCATATCAAAGTCCAATATAAATGCATGTACATGAATCACATACCATAGTCTATCAAATAAATACATGTCCATCATACATCAAATTTCCATCATAATATAGTACATTTCATATACATCAGGGATCAATTCCATACATAAATACATCATATAACTTCCTATATTAAATGGCTCATCAAAA